>QXCR01000257.1:0-28643 GCA_004380135.1 Stemphylium vesicarium
TCCAGATACGGGATACAGGGGATCGAGGGTATCACCTAAAACATCTTCCTACTTTCGCTTTTCTACCACAACAAGCAGAGAGAAAGTCTCACTTCACGATCGATAGCAGACAGGGGAACCGAGGCTCAGAAAGCATGAGCCTGTGTGTGTGGATGCGAGTAATTCAAACCATCGTTGCACAGACAAAAGATCGCTGATCCATCCAATTGCAGCAAAGAAGGAAGACCATCACTCCACCCAACGATGCCATAGCCATCACATTTTCGATACGAATTCGGTCCTTCAACCATGGTAAATCTAAGACACGAGTATTCTTGCAAACCACGCAAGCCTCGTCGTTATCATCGTCGTCGCCCGTTGACGAATCCCATCACCACCGCCAACTAGGACACCTACCCATGCCCAAAACCGGTCTCAAAACAGGCATGCTATCCTGTAATATTAGTAGATGAAAGTCGTCGCATGCGCTTCTCGAGTTTCTGCGACAATGCCCAGCTGCCTAACCTCACCCCACATGCCATACCATGCCTCATGGGGAAATTTAGCGGTAACGGCGCCCTTCCTGCCGAGCCGTGCCGTCTCTCCGACATTAGCGCTCGGGCTTATTACGACATCTCTGCAATGTGAGAGGCGGAGTAAAAAAACACCGCCGACGGAGGAAGAGAGAAGGTGAACGAGCGAAGCAAGGAATTACTAATGGAGCTAGGAATTGAAGCTGGTTGATCGAGCGAGGAAGAAAGGGTGTCGATGAAAAGTATACAGTTCGTCGGTGGAGTATGACCGAGATGCGAAAAGCTCGCCCTGCACTGGAGACCTTTATCACTGAACAAACCCACTTAGTTCATCTTGTCGATTTTGCGACATATTCGAAGATTCTCGGAAGAACGAAATCCCCCCGATCTACCCTCCCCTCTGGGAGCGATCCGGGAAGGCTTGCCGAGCGCAACCTCGAGGCAGCACCACCACCACCAACAACACAAAAAATATACAACTGCCGGGGAAGAAAGGTTCCGGGCCTGCCGCCGGGACCACGATTAACAATGGGAAGTGATGGGATACTTCGCCCTGCATAAAAAGCGGGGAGTTCCTCTTCCCAAAAGTGTGCTTTTTAAAGGTCTAAAGTGACCCGGCGGAGTCGGTGTCAGCACTTAGGGATTTTGGGGTGTTGCCGAGCAGACGATCGTCATGAGACTTTCCTCAAACACGCATTCTCGGAAGAGTGACGCGCTCTTGGTATTCGCAATCTGCCCGAGGCCAGTTTTTTCATGTGAAGTTGTGATGAAACACGCGTGTTATAAGAGTTCGTGAAAGTACGTTTCTCGTTTTCGTGACGAGATGAATTTCTTATTACTCCAGCATACCGAAGGATCACCTACCCTGCTGAACCCCGCTAGGTACATGCAGCGGAGAAGACTAGCGATCGACACTTGTGCATATACTTTCTCGGAGAGATAGAAAGAGATTAGGCCACCACGGCATCTGCGCAGAAGCCTTTTTTTGCACAGATTCGATCAGCAAAGCCATGGCCTTGGGTCACTCTCATCTCCCAAAGTCTGACATCCGTCTTTCTTGCATTGGCTGCCGAGCCCTTTTGCGCAATCTCAGTACATGGCGTCGCCGAACCTTGTACCCAGGACTGTAGAAGCCGACATTCGCATAGCATGCAAGGTGAGAAGAAAACGGAGCAACACACTGTTCGCCAACGGTGAAAGATGCATATGCACATTCAGGGTCTGGCTGCCGGCCCGTTACCCAGAATCAGGCAGGAACTCCACACTGGAACCCGCCCTCGCGACGCCATTTTTTTCCCATTCCCTCGAAGTCGGATAATACCCCATAACGAACCCGTCCCAACGCCCAGGATGCGCAAGTGGGGTGGGGGCTTTTACTACTAGATCGAGTGACATGGTCGGCTATTCGTCCAGCGTGGCAAGCTCCGGGTAAGCGTAGATTGGGCATTCAAGTAGCTGCCATATCTCTTCTTCCCGTGCGCTTTCTTTCCCGAGGCCATCCAGGCTTGCAGTCGGATTTCTCGTATAAACTTTTGCGACTGTGCAAACGCAGCCATGGTCTTTTCTTCCTTTGTGAGCGCGCTCTTCGTGGCGTCTGCCGCAGCGAGATTTGCGCCTCGCTCCGCCGAGCCTCCCATGCGGCTTGCCGATCGCCAACCAGCTGGCTTCGCGACGATCCAACAGGCGCAGGATGGAAGCATTCCTCGTTTCGAATGGGAGAAGACTGCTCTTACCGATGACACGATCGAGGACGCCTTGGCTTCCGTGTCTACCGACGCGAAGTCGCTGTTTCGGTTTGCTTCGCATAATGTTGTCGAAGATGCTGTGCCGGGAACTGACAAGACATTCAATGGACGCGAGTGCAAGGTTTTCCCTGGCGATGACGATTGGCCGGTTGAGGACAGCTGGGCGGCGCTCAGCGAGGTCATCGATGGAGCGTTGATGAAGCCGAAACCCCAGGCGCATATCTGCTATGACAATGGCACGAATAGCTTGGATCAGGCGGCTTGCGATGCCATGACAGAGGCCTGGACGGATCCGTTTTACCAGTATGATGAACAAATTATCTTGAGTAAAGGCCTACTAACATGCTCGACAGACTCGACGACCCCATTGAGATGTTGACTCCGATGTACCAAGGTAACACCTGCCAGCCACCAAAGTACTACGACAGTGAAGGATGCACCCAGGGAGGTTACTCTTTGTATGTGGTCAACGCTTCGACCACTGCCCAGATCCAGCTGGCTCTCAACTTCGCTCGCAACACCGGCATTCGATTTGTCGTCAGGAACACCGGCCATGACTTTGCCGTAAGTGTCCCGAACCAGACACCAGATCCTCGAAAACTAACTCCCCACAGGGTAAGAGCGGTGGTGCTGGCTCCCTCAGTGTATGGACACACGGCCTGAAAGATATTGCATTCGTCGAAAACTACGAGTCCGACGACTACACTGGCCCGGCTATGAAGGCCGGTTCGGGCGCTCAGGGTTTCGAGCTTTACGCCGCTGCACGCGAATTTGGCGGAACTGTCTTGGGCGGTGAATGCCCTACTGTCGGTGCCATGGGAGGATGGATCCAGGGTGGTGGACACTCTCCGCTCTCTGGTAGTCTTGGTCTCGGTGCCGACCACGTCCTATCCATGGAAGTTGTTACAACAGATGGTCGCTACGTCACTGCCGACAAGGACAACAACCCCGAGTTGTTCTGGGCGCTGCGTGGAGGCGGTGGTCTGACATATGGTGTTGTAACGTCCGTCACCGTCAAGGTGCACCAGGACCAGCCCATTGCCTCTGCCAACTGGCTCGTTTCTACCAGCAACAACGTCAGCGCTGAAGCCTTGAAGCAGGGTCTGAAGGCATACTGGAAGTACTTCCCCCAAAACGCCGACAACAACACCTACGCGTACTGGAAGGTCTTCCCCTCCGCCACGTCTATTTCCATGGACATGTCGCCCTTTTTCGCCCCAGGAAAGACCATCGAAGAAGCCAAGGCCCTGATCGACCCCTGGATCAAAGACATGGCCGCGCTCGGAATCACAGTCGAGCCAGAGTGGACACAATACAACGGCTTCTACGATGCCTACAACGGTTCCTTCCCCGTCGAGACCGTCATGAGCAACGGCGTCGCCAGCACCTCGCGCATGATTCCGCGCAGCAACTGGGCCAACGAATCCATTACGAACGAGACGTTTGAAGCAATCTGGCAAGCAGTAGACGAAGGCATGGCGCTGATCGGTTACAACATGGCTCCTTCGTACGAGAAGGGCGGTCGTCCCAACAACTCCGTCAACCCAGCGTGGCGCGACATGGTTGGCTTCATCATCTCTGGAAAGGTACTCAACATGACCGACCCCGTCGACGAAATCATCGAAGACCGTCTCAACATGACCTACGGCGTTATGCAGAAGTGGCGGGAGATCACTCCTGGATCAGGTTCATACCTCAGCGAAGGCGACCGTCTTGAGCCCAACTTCCAGTGGTCGTTTTACGGAAGCTTTTACCCCCGGTTGTTGGAGGCGAAGCGCAAGTTTGACCCGTTTAACCTTTTCTGGGCGACTGGTGCGGTGGGAAGTGAGTTCTTTGATCTTAAGAGCTTTGATGGGCTGCCGAATGAGAATGGACGGTTGTGTGTAAAGTCGGACCCAAAGCTGTATTATGCCGAGGGCCCGGACTTTGTTCCTGTGTGAATGAGCGTTGATTAGATATTATTTGGATGATGAATTGAAAACATTGAGTCTTCATTAAACAGTAGCCTTGTATTCCTATATCCAATTCCGCTACATGACGATTCCCCGCAGCTCCCGGAGTAATAACGCACTCCTGATATAACAGACTTCGGATGAAATGAACCCAGGATGAAAGGAAAAGCATCCATGTTTAGATGATTTCTACCTCTTGGAACTGACGGTACGCAAACGGGAGCACCCCACCAAGCTCGGGTGCACTCCGGAATATGCCGACTCGTACATATCTCGCGCCGTTTTCGATGGGTTGTATGAGAAGTCCCCAGGCATTGCGGTCGCTGGGATCACTGGGATCTCGTTTGATCTCGCCATCAGTGATAAGGGGATCGTCGTCCTCGCTGCTTTCGTCATCATCACTGCTCTCTTCATCATCGCTGCTCTCGTCGTCGCTGTCCTCGTCTAATTTTGCATCGTACCACACCCCAGCTTTCCTCCGAGACTTCACTGGATTACTACAGTACTTATAATGAAGGTTGGATCCACAGCTACTCGCAAGCAACAGCAGAGAAACATCCTCCATCCATATTTTCTTGATCTTAGGGTCGACGTACCAGTCGATGTCGCACAGAGCGAGGCCAAACTCGTACGTGACTTTCCATTTTCTTGTAGTCCACCTCCCATTATCAACCCGGCTCCAAGTAGATGATGGTGGCCGAATGATTTTCCCACTGACTTTGAGCTTGCTGTCTTGGAGCCGCCCATAAGGATTCAGATCGGGATTTTCGGGTGTACAGATCGCGTCGAGGGATTCACATTCCGAAGAAAATGAAAACTCTAATCCCGGATCTTTGTGCGACCATTCATGTTCCTCGGGGCTGAATCTTTGAAATTTACAGCGGACGCAGTGAGTCCAACTCCACGAGGGACCAATGTACGAGAAAGGAGTTAAATCTGATAAGATTCTCACAAGCTCTTCCTTTCGATATCTTGGTTGTCGGTGTCTTAGTGCCATTGTGGACCAGAGTAGGTCTTGCAATAATGTGTCTTCCCATAATCCAGCACAATATGTGCTCTTTGCCGCTCTTGCCACGAAGGACGCTAGTCCTGCTATCGCAGGGAAGCGGTCTTTCGCGTTAGTGCTTGAACACTGAACGTAGTCCAGTACAACTCCACGCCATGCCTTGCATGCATTCAGAGTTGGATGCTCATTTCCATAGTAACGGGACTCGCCCATAAAGAAATTGAGCGAATTCAGTGTACTTTCCGCCCACGTGCCTTCTGACCACATTTCAGTAACGTAGCGTAGCCGACACATGTGATGAACATGCGATGAGCCGAAGTATAGTAATCGTGTCGACACCCGATCCTCTTGCAATGTCCAAGCGCGGGAGCTCCAGCTACTCCGGAAGACTTCAAGATCTAGAGGTTTGGACTTCTTGGTCGAGTTTTGTACAGGTTGATGTCTTAGATTCAGCATCCCGCGGACAGTAGGCCGCAGAAATGATTGGAAAGCGATTTTGATGGGCTGGGCTCGTTGAAGAAAGCCTTCCAGGCATGAGGAGGATGAAGGTGTGCAAACAGTGACGAAAGCGTTGGAATAAACCCCCGCCATCTGCTGAGACTCTTTTGCCCAGTCTTCCTCGTCACCCTGGATGATACACAACGCATCGATCCATATGTATCTGATGGACAGTGCCCGCGCTGTTTTGACCGTATCCTGCATGATGGCTGTCATTTCGTGGAACGAGATTCTGTTCATGTGTTGTTCCAGTGTCGAAGACGTAGTCTTGAGCTGATAGATAGCTTGGTCTTCTGTACCCCAACAATAGCTTAGCGCTGCATAACGCAATCGTTCCTGCGGCTCCATGACAGAGGTATGTACCAGGCGAATATTATCGGCTTCCTCGCTGACCCCAAGGTCAATAAGCCGAGTGGGCAGAAAGCCCGGTGCTGGATTGGGGCAGCATTCAGCACTGCATTTATGCAATAGCCCTTTCATCCAAGCAACACTCTCATCACATAACGGTTGTGGCCACGGAGAACGGGGTGCGCGCAGCCACTTCATAACATCCCCTGGCATGATGAGACACGAGTGCATATACGACGACGATGACTCGACTCTTACCTTCATCACAATCTGCATAGAAAATAAGTTCGCTGGTGCTTGCCGACTCGGTTCCGTCGCATTTTACTTGCAATTGCGCAACAAGCAGGTAAAGCCCGACTGGCGCCACATATTGGGAACACCAAACGTAATACATGGAAAGTTTGACATAGCCAGTCTTGGGTAAGACCAGTGAAAGAGACGCATCGCGAAGCGCATTGCAGAAAGCGCAACCGGCTTGGGCTGAAGACCTCAGGTTAGGGAAGTCAGGCAGATGGTCGGCGTATTCGTAGTCGAGCCACAAGTCTGTTCTCGCATCGTCTTCGTCGAACTTCAGTATGCTGTTTCCAGAATCATCGGTAGCCTCGTAGCCACCAAATTCCTTGTCGTTGAATCGGATGACTGCGCACTTTTCGCAGAGGACGACTCTTCAGTTTCGAAGGAGCCTTCCATCGTGGATAGACTCGGAGCTTCTGCTCAGGATGCTGAGATGTTGAATGGTATGAACGGTTGGGAGAAGGTAAATTGGCGTTTGTCAGAGCAGAGCATGAAAGTGGGTTGAAGTTAAGGTTTCTAGGGCCCAAGGCCGAAAACAGGTATAACTAAAGCTGGTAAAGAGGTGCGGGGTCGTCAGCCATGTTCTTTTCAGCCTCGTGCCGTCAGTCCAGCTGCGTCAATCGGTCAATGATGTCCCGTGGAATCGAGCAAAAGCGATGCCAGAAACCAGGTAGATATGTGCGTGGAGGTAAATTTGACCAAAAAGAGCTAAGAGGTCAACTAGATTAGTATGAGATGAGTCTTTACGACGGAATGTTTCCAATGACGTCGAGTTTGGGTTGTAGAACAACAGCAAGTGCCCAGGTGAGGGCGTTGACGCTAAGCCGACCAGCCGCTAGCGCGTGGTTACGGGGGTGGTCGCGCCTTCTTGTGTTTACCGTCCAAGCGCGGGCCCAAACAATCGATATCCGTCACATTCAACACCACCACAACGACTTGGACGCGCTCGTGCTTTTGGTCGCAACGAGGCAGGCTCTGTTGATATCCTTCTTTCGTTAGACACGGGTACAGTCATCACGCAATGGAGACGGGAAACGAAAACGCCGTAAGTGATAACGCTACAGCCATCCCCTGGCGCAAGTCTAACAGCACGGCCATTCTAGGCTATCACGAAACGCTCAGGAATCAAACCGCCATCCACCTTCTCCCACATCACATCATCGCCGACTCGCGCCCTCGGCGAATTGCACGAATCTGGCACCAACGCGCGCAGCGCAATGCCCATACCCACAGCCAAACACAAGCCCTCCGGCTGTACATTGCCCCTCCCCGTACCCACAGAGCCTGACAGGCCGCTGACCATCTCAGTACCGGAGCCTGCCTTCAAGCAACGAAAAACGCTGGCTGAACAAGCCGCTGAAGCCCCCTCGCGACGGTTACCAGCGCCAACCAAGATCGCCAATGGTGTCAAGACCACCACCACCACCGCCGCCCGAGGCATGGCAGCGTCGACATCGCGCACACTCTCAAAGCCGACGGTGAGAAATCCATCGACGTCTGTATATGGCGCCAGCGTCGGTGCCGCCCCCAGAGCCAGCACAAATGTAAGGCCAAAGTCGGCGTATGGCCATGGTAGCCATATTAGAAGCAAGTCTTACCAACAGGGCGCACGCCCGGCGACGGCAATGATGCATCGCGGAGATGATGACGACAGTGAACAAGCAGAGCGCAAAGGTGTGCAACCATTTCTTATCTCTACAAACCCCTCCGCCAGTGTAAGATTCCCAAAGGGAATGCATTCAATCCCGGGGCAGCGCACAACCTCCCTGAGTGTATCACAACGACGAATGGCTCGTCTGTCAGATCCCCGAACAGTCTCCTCCCCTTCCGCCTTCCGCCCCGTCACTCCGGTCATTGAAGAGCCCTCCGATACCGACTGCGACGCCATCTGCTCAGGAGTCGGGGCCCTCACATTGGGCGCATCGAAAGCAGATAAGCGTGACAGTCGAGTTGGACGTGGAATCACTTCTGACAACGGGACGAACCCTTTCGTCAAGCCCAAGCTGCCCTCATCACAGCTCCCGCAGCCATCGCCGACACCCGCACGGCAGGCGCAGGTAGAACAGTCTCTATGTCGGCGAATGTCCATTACCCCGAGAAGATCAGCGCCAGCGCCATTCTTAAATCGCTTTACTAACGATCGTTGCCCAGATTTCTACAATGAACGAATGGAGGCTATGGAACGCGACTTTCGCTCCTTCAAGGAGAAGATGGAGACCGACGTACGGCAAGCCACCGACTACAAAGAGTCAATCTCGCAACTCCAAAGCCGTGTTACCGAACTCGAGACCATTCGCGCGCGACTAGAGATTGTCAACAAGGGGCTGGAGACGGAATTGGACGATACCCGAAGCAGTCTCAAGTCTGTTAAGATGGAACTAGAAATGGCCCAACAGAAGCACACATACGAGGTCGACGACGTACGGCGGAGGCTGCGCAATGACATTGAAGATCTAGAATCGCGGCACCGAAAAGATACAGACCGATTGGAAAGAGAGCGAGACGAAGCGGAGAGGAAGGCCCGGGCCGAACTCGAGGGACGGATGGACAAGTTGTTGAAAGAGCACGAGGAGGAGCTTTCGATTTTACGAAAGAAGCTGGACCAGGACTCTGAAGCTGAGCGGAGCCGGCGCGCACAGGAGGCACAAAAGATTGAAGAGGAGTATGCCTCCAAGCTCAGGGCGGCTGCTTTGGAGGCAGATGCTAAACAACGCGAGGCGCAATTAGTGCAGGGCGAGCTTACCAATGTCAAGTCTGAGCTGGACCGAGAGAGGATTGTCAAGAACGGCCTTCAAACTCAGCTGACAGAGTCCACGACCCAAAACCTCACCCTCGACGCTGCAAACAAGGCCATGAAGGAGAAGATTGACTTCCTGGAGTCGGACAGTCAGGCGCAGTCGTCGGCCTTCAACGACCTCCACAAGCGGATGCAAGACGCCATTGAAGCGGCCGAAAGAGCACAAGACAAGCTGCGTCAAGAAGAAACTCTCCGTCGAAAGCTGTTCAACCAGGTCCAGGAACTCAAAGGAAACATCCGCGTCATGTGTCGTGTGCGCCCAACTCACAGCACCGAGCGTGACCCAGCACAAATATCCTTCCCCGACACTGACACCGACAGCAAGGAAGTCGCGATTCAAGGGCCAAGCAAGACAAGTGCAACTGGCAAGGACATCACTGCTGCATACTCGTACTCGTTTGACCGTGTGTTCGGACCGGTTTCTCAGAACGGCGAAGTCTTCGAGGAGATCAGCCAGCTCGTACAGAGCGCTCTCGACGGGTACAATGTCTGCATCTTCTGTTACGGTCAGACTGGAGCCGGAAAGACGCATACAATGTCCTCGTCTGATGGTATGATCCCGCGTGCCACAGCCCAGATCTGGGATGAAGCGCAAAGGCTGCAAGAAAAAGGCTGGCGATACACCATGGAAGGTTCGTTCATTGAAGTGTACAATGAAACGTACAACGATCTTCTCGGGCGATCAGAAGACCTGGATAAGAAGAAGGTCGAGGTCCGTCATGACCCTGCGAAGAAACAGACCAACCTCGAGAATGCAGTCAGCGTCAAGCTAGACGGCCCTGACCGTGTTGAGGAGATCTTGGAGACTGCCAGCAAGAACAGGACAGTGGCTGCCACAAAAGCCAACATGCGATCCAGTCGAAGTCACTCCGTCTTTATCCTAAAACTCGTGGGTACCAATGAGATCACTGGAGAGAGGAGCGAGGGTACGCTCAACCTGGTCGATCTTGCGGGATCCGAAAGGCTCGAGCACTCCAAGGCCGAAGGTGCGCGCTTGAAGGAAACACAAAACATCAACAAGAGTTTGAGTTGTCTAGGAGACGTCATCAATGCTCTTGGTTCATCAAAAGAGGGTGGCCACATTCCGTACAGGAACTCCAAGGTATGTATAAGGAAATCGTCGTTCATGGAAATCTTTACTAACAGATCGTCAGCTCACCTACCTCCTCCAATACTCCCTTGGCGGCAACTCGAAAACGCTCATGTTCGTCATGGTCAGCCCGCTGCAAGCACATTTGCAGGAGACCATTACGAGTCTCAAGTTCGCGACAAAGGTGCACAACACGCACATTGGTACGGCCAAGAAGCAGACCAAGTCATCGTGAGAACGTTGAACTTTGCAAACTCTAACTCCAGTTTGCACGAGTTGGAGCGATGGCCGTCTGATTGGAGTCAAAGACGCCACTTCTATATCTTTCAACCCCCCATTCCAAGTAGCAGCGGCCTTTGAAGTGTTCGGGGTCGTTCTTGCTTTTTTTCTTCTGCTTTAATTTCGCTTTTTGCCTACTTGGAGTATATACGGCGTTGTCGACGTAGGGTAGGGCTTGGATGGAGTAGGAGCAGGAGTAGCTGGGGATGGATAAACAGCCATTTTGTGCGCGTTTCGCGTATGTCAGCGTGTGCATGGCGTGGCAGTTGGCATACCTGGTGTTTTGACGGCGCGTTTTTACACTTCTTTTTTTTTTCTCTTGGTTCTGATTGAATATTAATGTGAGATGCATGAACAAGATTTGTATTCTTTGTGTTTTTACCTTCTTTCTGCGTGATTAGAATAGCGACCTGTCTTCGTCACGGTTGACAGATATGATGTTCTACATGTTCAGCTTCTGATGACATTGGCGCTCACGCGGAAGAAACGGGGAGGGAATGTGTACTTCACAAGTAGGTCTACCAGACAGTATCGTATTTGTAAGCACATCGTGGCGTATTCATCATGTCGCGGAACAGCCACGTAGTCTATCCAAGAGAGTACCGTTGAACACCTGCACGAAACCGTGCCAGGAAGAGAATACATCGTATCGCGAGCAAACTACGCCTTACCTTGCTCGAGCGCTATCATGAACAAACATTGAAATCATCAGAGGGCAGAGTCAGTCAGTGTACGCACCCTCTCCATATCATAACCGGACGTCTTCCACACGCAGAGTGCCAAGCGTCCGTATTTGCAGCCAGACTTGAAGTCCTACTTCTTCTCCTCGTTCTCCTTGCGGTTCGCATCAGCTCCAGGAGCAGCCTCACCACGCGAACCCTAACGACGCCCAACCTGTGCACGATGAAGGTAAGCCATCAAGTCTGCCCCATCCGGGTATCCAGCTTGGCGCAGAAGGTGGGAAGTCTGCTCAAACGGAGGTATCACACCATCGTCAAAGCCCGGGAGCGAGTCTTGCGCAGCGCGGTTGTCAGGGCGACGTCCTTCGGTCGGGAAGCGATACTGAGGCAGGGGCTGGCGCGGCATCGGTGGCTGTGCAGGCTCACGGACGGACTCAAGGCGAGCCATGAACTGGTTTGGCCTAGCATTTGCAGGAGTGCGAACAGGTCCAACTGCATGTCCAGCGCCATTCTGGTCGCGACGAGGATGAACTTGATGGCCGGCTGGGACAACACGGTTTGCACAAAGAACCTCCTGAATCACCGCTTCGCGTGCCATCATCTCAGCAATGGTCTTGTCTTTCTGCGCCCCCAACTGCTTTTGACGTACGACCTCTGAGTCCATCCTGACGACCTGAGTGCGCAGCTCCATCAACTTGAGCTCGATCATGCGATGCCACGAGGTAAGCGTGCTTGCGTTCTGGTGGAATGGGGTTTCGCCATCCTCGATGTCTATAACTTGCTCGGAGACTTGCTCACCGACTGGTGACGACGGAATTTGGACACCCTTGCGGTCACCCTCAGCCTTTGCGGCGAGATGAGACTTTCCTTTCATGACTACAAGAGTGTCCATGTCCCTCAGTTTGATGTTAGGCCTGTCCCGGTCGTAGACGTCTAGCGGTGTCATGTCATAGTTGATCTCTATGTAGCGTTCTTCCTCCTCCTTTTCAATGACGTATCGGTAGATGAAGATCCAATCCACGCCGTACCGCTTGTTGCGTTGCTGGCAATATGCGTCTAGTCGAGGACCGAATTTCTGGGATGTGCGGATTGTGAGGATGGAGAAGATGGGGTAGCTGTCAAGGCCATACGAGTTGCCGAAAATCCGCAGCCTGAAAGCGGGGTCGTTCTCGCCCGTGGGCACAGAGCGCTCCCAGGCGACCTTTTTTGTGAGCTTCCGAGCTACAGCCTTAGGTGCACGTGGATGTTGGGTTGGCTCCGCTGATGACTGGCGAGACGGCATCCGTGATCCAGGAGCACTCGCAACGAAGTCCTTTGCATGGCGCTCATGGGTTTGATCAGAGGACGCGGCCGTGGCACGACCTTGTTGCGATGGACCATCTGCGCCAGGGAAGTGCGATCTCAGTCGAGGAGCCCGCGGATGGGCAGCGGGATGTCCACCAGGTTGATTCCAACTAGCTTGGGCCATGGATGTCGGGCCAGACGGCGGTACTGCAGAGACGTTGTCTCGCAGGCTTGACGGAGCCGCATTCTGAACGCGCCGCCACTCTTGAAGCTTCTCATCTCCAGTGAAAGTTTGCGGCTGAGAAGCGCTCTGCAGGGTGATGTTATCTCGTAGATGGCTGTGTTCAATCTTGTCCTTCTTGCCAACAGGCTTCGAGCGTGGGCTGGCATCCGGAGAGGTTGTAGCTTTGCGCTTGATCGCTTCACCCTTTGCGGCTGGTAGTCTTCCAGACCGGCTCGACTTGGGACCAGTCTTGAGCGATTGCGAAGCGTCACCCGAAAGCAGCTGATAATGAACACCGCACACAGGTCCCGTGCGCTTTGTACACGACAATCTGTTATCTAGGCAGTGCTCACATGCACCATCGACGTAGATGGCATTGCAAGCAGCGTGACCAGACTCACAACACTCGTCGCAGACCTTCCAACAGGCGTCATTGATATGGCGCTTTTGATTTGTTAGCCTGGCTCTTTTTGAATACAATAACATTACACACCTCTGTAGAGAACTTCTTCGATGTCTCTGCATGACAACGCGAGCAAGCGAACACGTTTCCACCGTGTTCAGCGACTCCTAGACGATCCTTTGAGCATTTGGATCGCCGCTCGCGCAGATGGCGCTGTAATCAAATCAGCGCATGAAAGATAGTGCAACAAAAACGCGAACATACTTTTAATGACTTCTCGTTGTTGTACGACTTGTCGCAATAGCGGCACTGAAAAGTCGCATCGGAAGACTCTTCGTTTGACTGCTCGACTGCGGAGTCCGCTACATCAAGCATAGTCGAATTCTTGTCCTCGTCTTCATCTTTGTCTTCTTGCGCTTGAGGAACACCCAGAAAAGTCTCCTGATCTACAGTATCGCTTGAAGAACTCTCCGAAAGCTCAGAAAGCGAGGAGCTTTCGATCTTTGGAGGCATACTACCCGCAGAGGGTTCGTCCGTGCTGCTGTCTGTTAATACTCGTCCAACAGCATTTGACAATAGTACTTACTGGTCTGGCTGCTGGTCAGCAGCTTTGTCGGACTCCTTATTATCCATCACTTAGACTGTCTCTAGTTGATTCGATTAAACAGCGTTTTTGGCGTGGAGTGGAAATTTTCGCAACCGGGGGCGCTGATAGAAGCGAGGGCTAGGAGAACGGGCCAGCCAAGACCCTGGATTTACTTGTGAATGCTCGAGATATCGCAAGGCTGAGTCAAATGTTACGCATGCCCGTCTGTGCGTTTGCGTACGAATGCGCTTGATTCTGCCGGTGAAGTATCGAAGGGTACGCGCAGGTGGAGGCCACGTTTTGTCCCGCGGACCGATCATGAGGGAGTGAATGTGAGCATATTGCGCCATATGTTGTAACATAACTCTGCAAAAGATCTAGAGACCCACAACAGCTGATAAAGCGAATATCCACAGGGCTATGCGTGCTTAGAGGGTAACGGAAAAATGCGGTCTTGGCTAGGGCGTGCGACGATAGTGAAAGGAATGATGTACCCCTGTAATCGGCTGTATTTCTGTGACAGATCATTGAACAACAGGTTCCAGAGTGAGGTGGTAGAGTTCAAGATCCCCGACCTCGGGACCAGATAGTGAGAGCTTTGGAAGGAAAGAACGCAATGTACGCGACGTGACAGAGGACAGAAAGATGATCCGGCAAAAAGGCAGGTTCTTATATAATGTCATGAATTGTGTTTTCTCGTGTTATTCTCACGTGAGGTTCCTCATCTGCTATATAGCCAGCCCACGTCCACATTCGCGTAGGAAGGAACGATTTATTGTCGCGACAGTGGACAGATTAGCTACGCGTAGAACTTAGACCTTGGCTAGCTATTGAAACTCATGAATGTCTCAGAACCCATATCAGCCATCATTAGCATGACCGCGACAGGACGAAAGTTGGTGGTGGTGGTGGTGGTGGTATAAAGCTCGAATAGCTGCAAAGATGGGCTGACGTCCTGCCCCACTTCCCGGCCTCGTTCGTCATCCCTTCCCAACCCGCATCGCACTATTCTTTCGGAACGAGAACGACTATGTTCCGCGCAATCAACACCAACATCGGAATCAACAATCTACGATTCAACTCCAGTGTGAAGACAGGATGCCCATGAACTGCGCACGCTTCGAAGATAGGTACCAGATCTAGGCCCAGATTCGGCTAATTCGCCTACATGGGCCTCGTTGATCACATGTCAACTTCCCGAACTGAAGTTCTACCATTATCAAAGTCCATTCATCTATAGTTTCTAGATCCTTCAACCCACTAGTCAGCCCCGTTGGCGATGAGACAGAGTTGACAATCATGGCGACCTCACGTAGGCCTTCTAACCACCCAAGTCTCCCCAGCACATCTAACCCACCCAGCAGCACTCCAACGCCCCCTCAGCCGCGAAATTCGTGTCCTAGACCTCCTCCCCGACCTCGTCTCCTCTCCCATTCACTGCACCCTCCGAATCGTCAATCTCGACGCCTCGGACATCGCCTACGAAGCCCTATCCTACGTCTGGGGCTCACCCACCTCACGAAAGAAAACCATACAAATTTCAAACGCGCCCATTGAAATCACACCCAACCTGTACAACGCACTTGTACGTCTCCGGGATCCCATGAAAAAGAGGGTGTTGTGGGTCGACCAGATATGCATTAACCAGTGGGATGTAGAAGAGAAGGCTACCCAGGTAGCCATGATGCGGGATATTTACAGGAAATGCAGGCATTGCGTGATCTGGCTGGGTGAGGTTCCGTACGAAGAGTATGAGATATGTGACGTGGATGGGAAAGCTGTGTTCGATTTCCTCAGGAGTATGGCAAGTGGGTGGGATCAACGTATCTCAGCAACTGACGATTACATGACCCATGTACAGAATGCGTATGCGGATACCCTGCCCACCCTATTCCAGTCCAACGATGCAGGGGCAGCGGCGCGTAGAGCCTTCGCTGCGTTTGCTATGTACGGCAATCCATGGGTAAGTTCCGAATGTACGAAGTGCATGTGAGACAAATACGCTGACTTCGTATCCTCAACTTTGCAGTGGGAGCGAGTGTGGACGATCCAGGAATCCATCCTACCCCAAACCGCAACATTTCTCTGGGGTCCGCTCTCCGTATCCCGACAAGACGTATTCGACACTGTGCAGCGCTTACGCAGCGATCGCCTTCGTTTTCTTCCGCTCGACTTTCAGAAGAAAAGAGTGGCTCACACACCGCTGCTGCGGAGCTTGTTTTACCCCATCTTCGGCTTCTTGCGCTCGCGCGAGGGAGAGGCAGAGCTGGATACGTTTATGCGCTGGCGGCATAGAAAGGCTACTGATCCCCGTGATAAAGTGTACGCGCTGCTGGGACTGCTGCCGCCGAAACCGGGGGTTGCGATCCTTCCGCATGCGTCGGCATGTAGTTATTCGACTCCGGCGCCAATTTTGTTTGCAAAAGCAACGCGGGACTTGCTGATCGCGGAAAGGCATCTTAGGGCTTTGGTTGCGTCCTGCGAGATGCCGCATATTACGCCTGGCTTACCGACTTGGGCTATTGATTTTGCGTGCTCGAATCGGGTTGGGAAGCGCCAGTTACGATGGTGGAATCATTCGCATCGGTACAGGGAGTTCAGCGCATGTGGGTCTGATGCCGAGCGGAAGAATCTCGTCGATACTGCATCAGATATTCATGATCGGAGCGATTGGAGGATTCTGTGTCTGGAAGGCGTTCTAGTCGACACAGTATCTCTGGTAAACAGCATATATACCGTCTCAGACGACACCGATCTCGACTACCAACAAATCTCTTCAACGATATCCAGCGCAGAACATCTCCTCCAGTCATACCTCGCTTCAAACCCTGACCTGGATACTCACCCCGGAGGCGACGCGTACCCAACTGCCCTATGGCGAACGCTTATCGGCGACCTCATCATGGCTGAATACCCCCTCAGACGCGCGGAGGAATCGGACGGCGAGGGCTACCCTGCACTGCGCAATGCGCTTGCAAATATTGATTCCCAAAAGTCGAGCTTTATACTAGGACATCATGGCCAGCAGAATCCGCTGTTCCAGTCGCTTTGTGGTATGGTCCCCAACCATTCTTTCTTCATCACAGAGAAAGGGTATCTTGGTATGGGTCCGCCTGATACGCGGCCCGGCGACCAGGTCTGGGTCTTCAATGGGGGCAACGTACCTTTCGTCTCGCGCGAGAGATTGCAAGGTGATGGAATTCATCTCGTAGGCGATGCTTACGTACATGGGATCATGAATGGTCAAGCAGTAGCTGGTGAACACGACTTGCGGACTGTTCGCATTTACTAATACGGGATATCAAAGTTTACCTCCCAGTACTACCTGACCAGCAAGGCACGACGATGCAATGAATTAAGTAATGGATTTTATGTGCCAAACAATGCCGCTAACCCAGACACCTTGCTAGCAAAAGCAGGTTTCGACGGACGGACAAAACAAACAATACGCATACACAAGATCAGCTTCTCTATCGTCACACAGACTCCTGCTTTTCCTGACCACATTCGTCTAATCAGACATGAACACCTAGGCTCCCGGGCGGGCTATCCAAACGGGGGCTTCTTCACGACACCTTGATGTGTTATCAGATGGATATAATCCTCGTTCAGCTTTCTAATATTGTCAGCACCGAGCGTGCGAAAGTCGAGGTCTCGAAAATCAAGACCTAGCTTCCTCAAGCTCGAGCTCAAGCTGCCGGATGCGCTCGTCCTTTTCGCGGGCCGAGGGTTCTGAAGTGGCAACCTTGGACTTGAGTTGGGAGACTTCCCGCAGCAGGATGGCGATCTGGTCGGACTGATCCGACATGACCCTGTTTTGCTGCTCAAGCTGAGACTTGATGTCGCCTAGTGCGTCGCGGAGAGCAGAGGCAGGACCACCGGAGCTGGGAGCGGAGGTTGGAGCAGATGTAGCTGCAGGCGCGGGTGTAGGTTCAGCGGGAGTGGCGGGCTTAGACTGAGAAGGCGTCGTCGTCTGGCTAGTAGACGGCTTCGCGGATTCGGGCTCCTTTGTCATGACAGGGCCCCTGGTCTTCTCTTCTTGGCGCGCGGCAGTAAATGTACGGCGCTCTGCGGGCTTGGAGATCTCCTCAAAGCTAGATGCGCTCTCGTTGTCCGAAGTAGTGTCCTTGTCGGCGTACTTGGAAGCTGCAGAAGCCATGGAGTCCTTGTTGTCCTTCATTGATGGTGGCGGCCCACGTGAAGCTACCGGCGCTTGTGTAGGCTCTGGTGCTGGCTTGGGTGGTTCGGTCTTGACAGGTGCGGGCTGGCCGGTTGCGGGCTTCGAAGGCTTGTAGTCGCTCTCGACCTCCTTGGGTGCCTCACCCACGTATACGCTCTCGAGTGAAATCTTGGGCGGCATTGCGGTCTTACCGCTGAACCACTCCTTGGCTGAGACACCGGGCTTGAGACCGTTGGTGGGCGGGTAGATGTCGCTCTGGAACATCTCGGATCGGCGGGGTACGATGAAAGATACGGGCTCGACGTAGGCATCGTTGACGGTCTTGAAGCAGCGGAGGACTTCGTTCTCGTGCAGATTGATACCCCGCTTGGGAAGGAAGGCGATACCGCGCTGAGGGTCGCCAGACTTGTACTCTGAGAGATACTCGAACTTGTCGTTTTCGTATTCGTAGTAGCGGATGTTGCCGTCACTGTCATAGTTAGTAGCGTACTTGCAGAGAGGTCAAGAGTACATACCCTTTGCCGGCCAGGTACAAGCACTGAGTGCCATCGTCCCAGAAAGGCATGCAAACACCGGAAATGGAGTCGAGGATCTGGAAGCCGCCAATGGGCTCGGCAGGGTTGCGCGGGTCCCAGAGACCAAGCTGGCGATCGCTCATCTTGGAGAAACCAGTCGTCGCAAAGCGATCAGTCTCGCCCATCCATACAGCACGGCTGTTCTTGGCGCCAGGGTGTCCGGGCACCTCTTGCGCGGGCCTTTCCTGACGCACATCCCAGACGCGGATCTTCTTGTCTCGGCTGGTGGTAACGAGCAGTGATCCGTCGGCGCTCCAGGACAGTGACTGGACGATGTCGTTGTGCCTGAGGGTAAGTTGGGGCGCACCAGCCTCGACATCCCAGAGCTTCACGGTGTAGTCGCCAGATGCGCTAGCAAGGACGTTCTCTGCGGCGGTGTTGAAGAGGACGTGGCCAACTTTCCTGTAGGAGGGTTAGGTATGATTTCGGACGGAAGCGCTCAGTCGCACCTCATGTGGCCGCTCAGCTTCGCGACAGGAGCAACATCGGCGGGCTCCTCAGCGTCGGTGTGCAGCGTGAAGCCTTCAGGCACCTTCCAGATGAAGACCTTGCCATCGTCCGAGGCGGAGGAGATGAGCGAGTCGTTGAAGGGAGACCTGGGAATAGTCAGCAAGCTGCATCTACCCTTTTGTATCATGTGCGACCATACCAGTCGGTGTCGAGGACAGCAGCAGTGTGGCCGCGGAAAAGAGGTAGCTGGTCGGGAGCTCGGCCGCGCTCGTTGATGGGGATAACGGCAAAGGCGCCACCACCGCTAGCCTCCCAGTTGACAGAGATGTACTCAGGGTTGGCCTAAAGAGGGGTGAGTGGTTGTGTAACAAGGTCGCGTGTGCGGATGGGCTGACCTTGATCAGGTTGGTATCCCAAGCATTCTTGGTGATGCGGAGGTTATCGTAGCATTGTTCCTATCACATGTCTCAATATCTACAGATACACCCGATGGTGTTGCTATGGTACCTTTTTGCTGCCTTTACCAAAGACATGGCCTAGTTGCCCTTGTTAGCATCGTAAGCTGAGCTGGCACTGGGCATCAACACTCACGATACTTGGAAGCGCGCACGAATCGGCCTGCCATTGTTGCGAGTTGTTATGACCGGAGTGATGACGAGTGTAAGAATGATAGACACTCAGGCCTCGGGACGTTGGGCTATAAGAGGCGCTGAGGGTGATGAGAGGGCAATGCGACGGTTTCGAGCGCGTGTTTCGCCTTGGGACGCTGTCGCCCCAGTGAACCCGTCGTCAGCGCCTTGGCAGGTGGACCCTGGATGGCCGCTGCAATCTCGCCAGCGGTCCCTGGCCTCTTCACCTCCACCACTCCACTGCCACTCCACCATGCTGCAGCTGTTCATGCGGCCAACGGTCGCTTCGTCGGCTGGCAGCTATGGGTTCGCAGGTGATCTTCAGCTAGTCGTTTCTAGCACACAGAGGCTTGACATGGTGAACATTTTGGACAGCGCACGCTTTCTTTTTCACATTATTGCTAATCTGCATTGCGCCAAGTATCCATACTATGTTCATGATAAAAAAGAATACCTGGCTCTCCTATGATAACAGCCTTACATGTCTTCGAGCACCCTTCTGCCAGCCCGGGCTTCGACCATGCCCAGCTCTTCGCATTGGCCCCTCAACCATATCGCCCAGTCGTTGTTGCCAGCCTGCAGAACCACGTTCTCATCTGGGTAGACAGCCCACTGAATGCCAGAAAGAGCTTTGTCTACCCCCTTGTTGAAGAGCTGCGTGTGCTCCTTGTCCCAAGCCTGGAAGACGTCGCAGAGCTGTTCGCGAACATATTCCTTGTAGGCAGTACCGACAATGTGCGTGTATCGTTCCATGTACTTGCGGCGCGGTCGTCGGCTTTTGCGATCGACAGCTTGGTCATTCGGGAACTTTTCGGAGCATCCATCCGTGAGGCGTAGGTGGGCAACGTACTGGTCAATGGCCTCTACGAACCCAGTAGCCCATGACAACGCGGCCGGTGGTTTATTCTGGAACTCAACTGCGTTCTCCAGATGTGTCGATAGGAGCGGTAGGATGTAGTAGAGCATTGTACCCAGGGCCATGCCCATGTCGAATGGCCGGTCGACTTTACTTCGGGCTTTGGCGATGACTGCCGGAATTTCGAAAGTGTAGCCCATCTTCTTGATTGCAGTAGGGTTGAACCCGAAATTTTTGTTACGTTTGGGTGTCTGCTCTGGTGAGTCGGCAGAATCCGAATCGGGCGCTGGCCGTTTTGTATGCTGTACGTCCATGCCTGCCATTGTGGGAGTCGAAGTAAGTATCGTACTCTATTTGGATAGGTAAAGTAAGTAGTTGAAGAACCGGAGTGACGACAGGCAGTGTACCTTCTGGCGCTGTTTGCACCGACTGCAGACCGCATTTTTATTCCTTCACAATGTGCGGAAACATACAATCGCTTTGTTAAGGTGAATGTCTCATTCTGTCTTCGATGGCATGGTGACTCACTCTTGGAGTCATTGTGAGCTTTCAAGGCTGCTCGTAGGCATGAGGCAGACTGGATGGTACCTCGCGTATGCACAGTAACCAGTCACTGCATCCTTGCGCCACCACCGAACAGCCACACTTCGCGCAAAAGTCAGCCCCAGCCCCAACACTGCTGTCTTCAGCCTGACTACCTGGTGTTTAAAGGCGCCCCCACTTCCTGCAATGGACAATAAAACTTTTACGCCTTAAACTCAACGTCTGGTACGCTGTCATGGCCTCAAGAACGCCCTGCACCTGTACAAGTGAGACTGCCGATAGCGCACTTTCTATCACCGCCAACATCATTTCTGTCATCACCTTGGCCTATGTCCTGCTGGTCGGTATCGGGTATCGAGTCGCAGTGCATCAGCGGAGGAATAGACAAACAGTCGATCTAAGCAAAGACATTGAGGAACTGCAACTCAAGCTTCAGCGCCTCCCCAAAGATGAAGACTTCTTGAGATTTGCAGCTGATTTCAGCACAGGACGATCGAGTATAGAGCAACACCTAGAACGACTATCGCGGGAAGTTCAGAAAATTGAAGACACCAGCCAGGGATGGCATCTGATCTGGCAGGAGTTGAGATATTCACACAGGCGTGAACGATGCATGGAAGATTTGTCAAGACTTGAATACGATGCAGATTTCATGCTTACTATCGCGTGAGTCTCAAACCATCTTCGTATGCCACCCTGCATGCTCACACATCTTTATAGCTCACTACAGATTGACACGTTGAGGTGTCCCAAATGAACAACGCGATGCACCCAGTCTTGATTTTTGCCCAGGCATCCCAGAAGATATGTGAATCCTTGTGAAATCGTAATTCGCATCTTGACTGAAGGCGGCTGCTCGGACGGCACGTAATTGGATGTCAGTGCCTTTCGGTTTCTCCTCACTGCTCCAGGGCGTTGATAGGAAGACCAGTCTACAACCAGAGGGATATGATATTGTGTCTTGCGTCCACATTCCAGATCAATTCATCTGTTTCCTGTGCGCTGAATAGACAGCATGGGTAGAGGTGGCGATGTTCTGCAGGATCCTAACATATATAACACTAGCAATGGCGTATCCGCATGCGAAAGACTCCGCTGTTTTTTGCTCGACATATCATCCCATCTAGTCAAGCAAGCAAAGGTAGAAGGAATGATGGTGTGATTCATGACAGAATTAAAGGACGATGATACATGCCTGAAGCGTAGGATTGACGGAGCTGGTGGCTTCTGTCGCAACCGCCCCACAAATGCCTCTTCGCCAACAACACCTCGGTGGGTATAACACGCTGGCATACACCACGTCGACTAATCCGATAGAAAAAATGAAAAGACATGAGCCAATCAATTTTGATTCATACACAAACATCCAATGATGCGTTAGCTGTGTCGGAAGTCGAGTGCCCCTGGTTAGTCGTCCAGAAGCCGAAAGCGCCAGACCTCGGCTTACGGAGATAGCGGCAAGGAAGCAGCCACGGCAGGCGTGCGGAGAAGCATAACCAGTAATCGCGCCCTTGACCTGATCTTGCCCAAACTTCCTGCCCCTTCCACTCATCATTACATATACGAACCACTGTCGCAATGTCTGACGAGGAAAAGCCGCAGAACGAGGCGCCCGAGGTGTCCGACACGCCCGACGTAAAGGAGGTCGTCGATAAGATAGCAGATGCAGCGCCCAAAGCCGACCCACGGGACATTGACCGAACCGATCTACTCGCTGGCGTGAAAAAGGTCGACCAGACAATCCTGAGGCTGAACAAGTGAGTCTTACCGGGAATCGTGGTTGTCAGGGTCGCGACGTGGGCTAATTTGGGTAGACTGCTAGCTTCCCCAGGCGGTCTCTCCGCGTTTCTCTCCACATTCAACTACACGCTCTACATCCTAGCCTACGTGCAGACCAAATCCCCGTCCATATCCAGTTTCGCGACACGCCTCCTATCGCTCATCCGTCCGGCATGCGATGATACAAAGATACCTGCAACGGCCCTCGTCAACAATGGCACCGTGCCGCCCATCGCTGCGCTTGCAGTCTTGATCTCCAAGGCGCGCACCACGCTGAGACTGTTTGGTCTCTTCCCGCTATACGCATGGGTGCGATCGCTCGCCTCAGGGCCCAAAGCCGGCACAGACATTGTGCTGCATAGGATTGCAACGCTACAAGCAACCAGCTACTTCACCTACCAGGCCCTAGAAAACATCTCCCTCCTCGCCGATTCGGGCGTCATTTCGCCCCGCGTCATCTCCACCCTCAACCGCGGCGATGCCAAGACGGCGCGTCTATACCTCTACGCGTACCGCTGCTGGCTCGGCGGCGTGTCTTGCGACTTCCTACGTCTAATGCGCGAGTGGCAGCTCGAGGGTCGCAGAAGGGTAACACGGAAGCAGATGGTCGCTGAGGGTAGGGCGGTGGCTGAGTACCAGGACGAGGAGGACAAGAAGTTTGACAAGCGGTGGTGGACAGACTTTGTCATTGCGAGTGCATGGTTGCCTATGGCTCTGCACTTTAGCAGTGGTAGTGGAGGTCTGCCCGGATGGAATCTGGGCATCATGGGTGCGTGTGGTCTGGTTGCAGGCAGTACAAGGATGAAGGCGCTGTGGGCGAGTACGGCTTGAGACAATTTATGGTGGTGAGAATGTAACGTGAATTCAATTCTGGGGGATACAATGTACGATTGCGGGAGACTGTCGGTCTTTGGCTACGTTTCGACTGTACATATTCGAAATTTCGAAGTCATTGTAGCTTGCCAGGTTAATGCCGTGACAATCCTGGTATCTATACTGCATCTCGGTCGCAACATGGACTACCCGGCGATCCACTAGGCTCAGCAATCAGGTACCAAAATACGTAACACACTTGCCTGCATTACATGAACTAACCGCTCGTGGAAGGTCCATCCGCCTATCGAAAGGTGGGGGAGGGACTATCTTCCGTGGTAGCGTCATGTTGGCCATCTCCCTGTTCCTGACTTGACAAATCATCCATTGTTTCTCATGGTTGGTGAAGCCGGTGTTGAACTGCACCTACCCCGCAACCCAACAGCTACTGCTTCACAAGCACCGAATATCCACAAGAGATGGCAAGCAACAAGGTAAACTACGGACGCGCGAAGAACGGAAACGGCCTAATAGTGAACAGGAAGCTAGTAGCACTCGAAAGGAAAAATCTGGATTCAATATTGTAGAAGCCAGCATTGGAGACCATCGCGAAGCCCTCAACTCGGGAAAGATTACCAGCGTCGACCTCGTAGTCGGTTACCTGAATCGCATCACCAAGTATGACACGTGCAAAGGCCTGAATGCCTTCACTGTCTTCAACAAAAATGTACTTCAAGATGCAGCCGCTTCGGATGCACGGCGGGCCGAGGGATTGGAGCCGCGACCGCTTGAGGGAATTCCATACACGATCAAAGACAGCTACAAGGTTGCCGGGATGACCGTGACTGATGGTTCGCCTGCACTCAAAGGTCTAATGTCAAGCGAAGACTCTGCGATCGCGAAGAAGCTGCGAGACGCTGGGGCGATCTTGATTGGAAAGACGAACATGCCGCCAATGGCCGCCGGAGGAATGCAAAGAGGCTTGTATGGCCGAGCAGAGTCGCCCTACAATTCGAAGTATCTCACGGGTGCTTTTTCATCCGGATCCTCCAACGGTGCCGCGACCTCGATCGCATCAAGCATGGCGGCTTTCGGTATGGGCAGCGAGACGGTGAGCAGCGGGCGCAGTCCAGCCTCCAACAATGCGCTCGTCTGCTATACACCATCAAAGGGACTTTTGAGTTGTCGGGGACTCTGGCCGCTGTATATTACTTGCGATGTACCGACACCGTATGCGCGGTCGGTCGGGGATATGCTGGACATATTGAGTGTTATAGCTACGCCGGACGAAGACACGACAGGGGACTTCATACGAGAACAGACGCATGTAGAGATACCAAAACCAGCAGAAATTGACTACACGACACTGCGCAATACCGATGCGTTGAATGAGAAGCGGGTTGGAGTACCGAAGATGTATGTCGGCCAAGAAGACTCAGATCCAAACGCCAAACCTACCCACGTCTCACTAGAGGTCATCGCGCTCTGGGAGAGCACCGCCAAAGAGTTGGAAAGCCTGGGAGCAGAAATCGTATGTGTTGACTTTCCCCTCGTGACAAATTATGAAAACGATTCGGTGTCTGGTGAGGCCAACAACGTCGAGGGCCAACCGGAAAACTGGAACCTGTTGGAGCGTGGGACTCTCATCGCAAAGGTTTGGGATTCCTTCCTCATGCAGAACAAAGATCCCAAGATCAAGTGCCTGGCCGATATTGAGGACTCTGCCATGTTATTCCCGAAGCCGCCAGACTACAAGCCTGATACTTTCCTTGAGACCAGGAATTGGATCGATTACGCCGGTCTACCCAAGCTCGTCGAAGAGGGTAGCATACAAGACATACCGGGGATGGAACAAGCGCTGAAAGCACTCGAAGCCCAAAGAAAACGCGACTTTGAAGACTGGATGGACACCAACAAGCTCGACGTCATCGCGTTCCCAGCGCAAGGAGACGTCGGCCTAGCAGATCTAGAATTCGATCTCGAAAGCACAACCCACAGCCTCCAAAACGGCGTCAAGTACTCCAATGGCAATCGCGCAATCAGACATCTCGGCGTGCCGACCGTCAGCGTGCCAATGGGTGTCATGAGCGAGAAGAAGATGCCCGTGAACCTTACCTTCGCAGGAAAGGCATACAAAGACACCGACTTACTAGAGTACGCATACGCATTTGAGCAAGCAACGAAGAAGCGCGTACGCCCGCCACTCACGCCAGCCTTACCTTCCGATAACATAGCCCCGGCATCCAGCGCCTCGGCTGGAGAACCCATCATTTCAACCGTTACAGCAGAAACCAAGGCGCCTCTTAACTCCTACAATCAAGTCTCCATAGCCGTCAGCGGTACTTTTCACACAACGGCACCTCAGACTACGGTCGAAGTCTTCGTTGACGGCAAGGAGTCGTATAGTGAAACCTTAGATGCGGAGAAATGGGATACCAACATCATACTTCGACCTGTGAGACCGGAGGTTCTGGGCTGGGATCTCAAGCCGTTGGCAAAGAGGGATGTCGTGGTTATCGTGATTGTGACTAGGAAGAGTGGGGAGGGTGAGGATGGGGATGGGGGAGAGATCAAGAAGGAGGCTAGAGTGCTTTGGGTGCCTGTTAATAAGGCTGGTGAGGTTTCTGTGTAGGATGCATATGCGGTGTTGCCTGGTTTCCGAGGCAGAGATCGTCGGGCACATCCTGGTTACAACTAGCATATGCGTGACCAATCATGTAACTTAGATGACTGGCAGGGATGTCGGAAAAGACACGCGCCCAGCTTATGCGCACGACTCGAAAGCTGAGCTTTTCAGCGCGCATCAATGGTATTGGGGCAACGGAACACCACTTGATTTACGTGTGCTTTAACCGGTCAAGGATTGGGATGAGATGCAGGAATGTCAGTACACTGCATAATATCTGTAGAGTGAGGGCTTCGTCGTTTTGGGACGAAAGCTTGGCTCGCCCCGTTCCCAAGCTGCGATGAGCTGCGCCCTCCTTCCAATCCCTGGTGCACCCACCTACTCTACAGCCAAGGCGGCCTGTGGCATTTGTCAACAATTTTTATATACTTGTGCGAAAGCCTGGGGAGGAGATATCAGCGAGTTGACGTTGACCCCACTGAATATACAAACCAGCGTCTGAGGGATAATCATACGCCTTGCACGAAACCAGGATATAGTCCATACAGCGGGTGGTATAAAGACGCTAGACTAGGGTGCAGCTGCAACCGAGCGAGCACTCGGTGAGCCAGCCTTCGACACGGTGGCGGAGCTGCAGTAGAGGCTCGTGGTGTCGCACATGATTCGACCAACATCGCTCTTCATGCAGCCACGACTTCCATGCAGCCAGAACGCAGGCTTTCTGTGTTGTTTACGTCTATGTAAAGTCCCTCTCCCCGTGCCCTCATCTTGCCTGCTCTTAGGCAGGACCCTCATCCAAATCCCCTCTTTCTGAATTCCTTCTCTCAAACCCCTCATAGCGGCGAGAGGTAAGGACTTCCATCCCCAAGCCTCTCACTACTACTACTACTACTACTACTACTACTACTACTACTACTACTACCACTGCTGCTGCTGCTGCTGCGTCTTTTCCAACCCGGACTGGTCTCAGAATGAGCACGCAGGCTATCCTGTTGCCAATAGTGGCACAGTGGGGGAATTTTCTAACACCATGCAGGTAAGTGGGGGTTTGTCTCTCACCTTGGCCATTCACTCGTAAATCATCGAGCATTGCCCTCAGCAGTGTTTGGTGATCCCCATTTGGATGCGAAAGTCGTAGCATGTTCATTCTTGGGTGTGCGGCTCTTCACATACTTTGTCATTAATTGATCTGAAGGCGAAGAGATCGTCATATCGGCAGGCGGTATGGAAACTCACTCTGACTTATTGTTTCCAAGCAATAAACAACATAAGCATAAGACACCACTGATATGGCGTAGGTCTACCTGTCTGATAATATCAACACTTCTCTCGCTCTCTTGTCTCTCGCATATAGCTACTGCAGTGGGAACAACATGCTGCCCTCGACCGTCCTCCGATTTAGGCTTTACGCCTCACTCTGTCTCCATCAAAATTCAAGCGCTCGCCACCCGACTGATATTATCATTTTGGCACAGCTTACATCTACCGATGATCATCTCGAAGACATATCAAGTGGTGCGGTCGATACGGTTCACCCCTCGTACAGGAAGTAAGCACACAGCCTTCGGCGATGTGAGTGACGGCTGGCATCGCGTCCTACTTTGGGAGTCTGTCAGATCCATTGCTGCCAAATCTTCAAGGATATAAATTCAGGGCTCTAACGTAAGTAAGGTCGTCACTAACGTACCTCCGAAGACCCTATCGCTTTGATGAGCATTCTTCCAATGGTACCAAGTTCCTATAGTGAGTTTCACATCAGCGACTCATACACCACATTGAGAGAAGCACCGCGGCTTTCTACCAAGCCCAACCGGGCCCAACCCTTCCTCAAGCAATACTGTTGTTCTGCTGCATCCCACTACCATGCTGGGCAACCATAACCCTTTCACACAAGAAATTGAAACAGCACTCACTTATGCCCTATCGACGGTTCAAGCTGAGATAGGTCCTGACTGTCAACACTGCTGCGACGGCCGCTGGGATGCCGACAACTACTGCGATGACTAGGCCAGCTATCTCGATTTTGTCTCCAGTACTGATACCCTTGTCCGATCCTAAGCCGACAGGCACAGGTATAGTATTGGTAGGGGTGACTGATGTTCAATACGTAAGCTTGTTGAGGTCCATCTTCACTGTCAATGGACACATACGGAGGACAGCCACGGATACCATCATCATCCCTCAACTACCTATAATTAGGCTGGTAAATGGGTCTCCACATCGGGAACTCATTTTCCGTGATATCTCCACCACTTCTTATGCAATCTGGACAATGAATAGCTTATATCATAGCTAAAATCTAGATCTATATCTTATAAATAGGAAGTCTTTCTCTAAATCTAATAGGTGGAAAGTTATTAGCTAACCCACGTTGCCAAGAGTTGGGTCTCCTCATTTTGCTCCGATCTAAGATATCTAGCTAGCTATCCTAGCTAGGTAAAAATATTCTATGTATAAGATATAGATCTAGATTCTAGCTATAATATAAGCTATTC
>QXCR01000258.1:0-28543 GCA_004380135.1 Stemphylium vesicarium
TGGCCGTATGCCGCACGCTACGCCACCGAACTCATCAATCACTACCCGACCACGGCTCTGGCTGAAGGCAAGACGCCTCGCCAGATGCTTCTTGAGTACATGGATACTCCAAATCCCGTCCCAAACCTCTGCGCTCTACGCAAGTTTGGTGAAGCTGGCTGGGTACATATTCCAGAACAGCGTCGCGTACAAAGCGACAAGTTCTCAGCCCGCGCAACGAAGGCCTACTTCGTCGGCCGCGAGGGCTCTCGCATCTATCTCATGTGGGATCTTGATCATCAGAAGCTCATCCGTACGAGTAGCGTTAAGTGGGCGACTACTCCGCTTCTTAAAGTACCTTACACTGCGACTTATAATAGTATAATAATAGACTTTAAGATTGCTAGCTTACTAGCCTAATCTACTCTATAGATATCTATACTATTACTAGAAATTACCTTAATAGTTCTAGGGACTAGACGTAAGAGTAATAAATCTATTACTAAAGAACTTAATAATTTTTACTTACTTAAAGCTAGCTACGGCTACGACTTTAGAGGCCTTAATAGCCGCGAAGATATAGATAAGAGAGAAGCTCCTCGTTACCTTAATATTATTATAGACGAAGACGACCGTGTTATCCTTGATACGAGGAGGCGTCGTAAACCAACTGTAAAAGCCGCTCGTCTGACAACAGCAATCAGCCTCAAAAACGTCCCTCTTACAGTGGCTCGCTGCTTTGCCAACGCTGCTAGCTATTCGGCTAGCGTCACTAGAGATGACCCTACCCTCCCTCCTGAACCTACCAGCGCGAAGCAGGCACGGCACCATCGCTTTGGCAAGCAATGGCTGCTTGCGGAGGCTGAAGAGTACCAATCGCATAACGACAACAGCACTTGGGAGACCGCATTGACTTTACCTACAGGCATCTATGCTCTCCCTATAAAGTGGATATACAAATACAAACTTGACGACGCTGGCAAGCTCGTACGCTTTAAAGCTCGGCTTGTCGTGTGTGGCAACCGCTAGGACTTGGATTTCTGGCGCGAGACCTACGCCGCAGTCGCCCGCTCAACCACTCTTAAAGCATTACTCGCTCTCGTTGTAGCTCTAGACCTAGAGTGCGACTAACTCGACGTTGTTACGGCCTTTCTTAACGGCTATCTTGACAAGGGCGAAGACATCTACATTCGCTTACCTAATAGTAAGGTAGTCAAGCTCCGTAAGGCCTTGTACGGCCTACGTCGTTCACCGCGACTCTGGTATGAGGAGCTAGCCCGATACCTCGCATTAATTAGGTATCTGCCGATTGAGGCAGACCCATGCGTATTTATCAACACTGTGACAGGCGGCATCATACTCGCGTACGTTAACGATCTTGTCATGATTACGCGTACGAAAGAGGAGATAGCTACTCTGAAGAAACTCGTACTTAGCAAGTACAAATGCCGCGACCTAGGCCCTATCTCTCACTATCTCGGCATTCGCATCCGCCGCGACCGCGCTTAACGAGCGATTGAGCTCTCTATAGAGTCGTATATTAAAAAACTTACACACAACTTTAAACGCACTAATACGCTAGCTTATTATTACCTAATAGACTTTAAGGCGCTTAAACTTAAGCTCTAAGCTAAGGATAACTAAGCTCCGCCCTAACTTATATAGCGATATTAATCGCTTATTAGTAAGCTACTATATCCTACGTCGTAACTCCGCACAGACGTTGCCTTCTATATTAGCTACCTTGCCCGCGCGATAAGTAATCTAATAGAAGATTACTATAACTACGCCCTATAAATTATTAACTACCTTTATACGTATAAGAATCTAGTTATATCCTTTAAGGCTCTATATAACTTATCTAACCTATCTATTAATATCTTCTCTAAGACCTTACCTCACCAAGACCTAGGACTCCACGCGTACAGCGATGCGTCGTTCGCCGACGCAGAGGACCGCAAGTCTACATCTAGCTACCTGTTCAAGCTAGCAGGAGGCACTATTTGCCATAAATCGTGTAAGCAGCGTCTCGTCACTACCTCTACGACAGAGGCTAAATACGTTGGCCTCACGTACGCCGCCAAAGAGGCTATATAGCTCGCCCGATTGCTGAAGCAAGTCGGCTATCTTGGTCAAGACGCCCATCCTATTAAGCTCTACGGCGATAACTAACCGTCTATTAACCTCGTCGCCTCTAAGGGCCACTATAAGCGCACGAAATACGTTAATATCTACTACTATTATATTAAGGACCGCGTTAAGGACGGCTATCTAGCTCTCTAATATATACGCACCGTTAAGATAGCTACTAATAGACTTATAAAGCTACTTAATAAGCTAGCTTACTCTACCTAGGTTAGATAGATTAGTCTATATAAGCCTACTATCTTACTTATAATTTATAATTATTTTATAGCTATCTAAGCATCTCTCGCTAAGGGGGTGTATTTAAGGGTACAGGTCACATATGTACCTCTTTAGGACTAGCGTCTATTCAGCTCGTTCCTTCTATATAGCCCGTTCTGATAGCTCACAACAACAATCAAGTTCGCATCTCATGAGCACATTTCATCAGATACTAATCCCGCCGCAGTTGTCGTACGGGACGACGACGACGAAGAAGACCACTTAGAATAGAGAGTAGAGAGTATTATAGATAAGAGAATATAATAAGGGAAGAAGTAGTACCTTATAAGGTAGATAGGATTTAAGAATACTACTTAAGAGCTATTAGAGAACTTATATAGCACTACTATAATTAAATCTTAGATAACTTATATATAAATTATATAGCCACCTATTAAAGTTCGTTAGAGGAAGAGACGCCGCTAACTAGAGCGCATACTCTAGGCGTCCACTAGCTGCTTAGCATCCTAGTCAGGACCCTAGATAGCACGACCGCGGCGCGCACGAGGGCTGGCAATCGGACGAGGAGCTCTACCAGTGTGACGGTGAGAGCACTGGGCCCCATGCTCCTGCCAGACACAGTTGGAACAAGCACCGTTCCACTTATCAGCGATAGAGATGCAACCAGCAAAGGCAGTGAAACTCTTATCACCACGTACGGCAGCCGCGCAGTTATTGTCGCAAGGAGTGGCGTTGAGAGCACCGCGAGAGTGGATGACGTAGGCCTTAACGTACGAAGCACGACTAGTAAGGAGTTGACGAGCTTGAATGGTGGTACGAGCGACAATGGGGGACCACTTGTCTATACTCGGGCCCCAACGAGCATCGTACGGAGAGTTACCAGCCGGACGAAGAAAGAACTTAGCGACACGACGGACCTCAGGCTACCAAACTTAGTTGCGAGTAGACGACGTAACTTATTAGTAACCTCTAAGTTAAGAAGATACTAGACCTAGTAGTCGTTAAGGTTTACGTTACTAGCGTTAATATTAATATTAGCAGAAATAATAGCTCTATACTACGTATAAGTTAAATAGGCTTAAGCCTAGTTTATAATACTTTTAAAGTACGAGGAGTAAGTACTATTATTACCGCTACTAGTAGAGTGAGCGAGATAATTCTATCCGCTAGAGCTAGCCTAGACACTACGAGAGGGCTACGCTATAGTAAAGTTACTAGAGAGAATTTATTAAGAAGTAGAAGAGTTATTGTACAAGAAGAGCTAAGTACTAAGTAAGAAGAAAGAGAAGTATAGAGGATAAAGAAGAGTAGTATTATTATAGATTATAATTATATAGTAAAAGGTAACTTTACCTTAGAATTACTTATAAGTAGACGCCTAATTAGATAAAAAGGAAAAGATAGTATTATAGCTTATAACTATATAGTAAAAGATAACTTTACTTTAAGTTACCCTATAATAAGTAAATAGAATATAGAGTTACTATCTAATAATAACGCTGTAATTATAGACGTATAAAAAGGCTAGATTTACTATAAGAGAGTAGGGCACGATAATAGAAATAGAAGGAGAGTTACGTGTCTTCTATCGTACGACGCCTCTAAGAGGAGAGGGGAGATATTGTAAAGGGCTACGCCTAAGTACTACTACCTTCTTACTTTAGGCTAGCGCGGAACGCTAGCGTAGAGGTAGCGCAAAGCATAAGTACCGTACGAAGGAGGACACCTACACTTCTTTTCTCTACCTTTCTTATTCTGTACATAGGAGCAAATGCATACTCGTTAGCAGGCCTCTTTCCGCCCATAACAGGGTGGGGCCACTCTAGCACGGGGCTGGGCCTAGTTGGGGTTGGGTCATCTCGTTCTTATCTGAAAAAGTCGCTTGTATAGAGCTTCTACATTATTATAGTTGTTTATCACAACTCCTATATATATAACTTTATTATAATGCGTAGGTAGCGCAGCTATCTAAATTTGTAGCTATTTTCGACTAACTTAATCCTGACCCCTACTATGGCCTAGTCTATACCTAGCCCTACTTAAGGCTGATCTAACCCTGCCTCTATGCTATTACTAATCACCTTGGGTTGGTGTTGGGTTGGGTTAGGGCCGCTGCCAAGACGACCCAACCCCAACCCAACCTAGACCCATTTGCCAGTCTAGTCTAGGGGGAGATATCTAGCAGTCCCGCTTGTGGAGAACTCTCTAGCCCAATCGACCGAGGACACGAATCACCAGCGCACGCAGCTATACCAGCAGCTAGTCAGATCGCTAGCGTACATCTTGACATTTACGAGACCTGATGTGGCGCGAGCACATTCAGTACTAGCACAGCACCTACAAAACCCTAGACAGAAGCATCTATCGGCGGTGAACCACGTCTGGAGATACCTGTATGGAACCAGACACCTGGCGATCAGAGCCAGCCAGCAGATAGCGGAGAGCTCATCCTACGTCTGGGACAAGTCTCTCTTCTATAGAGCATCTGATGCAGCGTTTACTAATAATATAGAAAGTCGTCGATCATCTCATGGATACTTGTTCAAGCTCTATGGGATGCCTATCGACTAGAAGGCTACCTACTAGAGATTAGTTACTAAGTCAACCACTAAGGCTGAGCTGATAGCCCTATTAATAACTAGAGGAGAGATAGAATAGTGAATCTAGGTCTTCTAGCATATCTAGTTCGACCTAGAGGTTTAACTAATAATCTACTACGACAACGAATAGATAGTTAGAATTATTAAAAAGGAGGATAAATAGCTTTATACGAAGCTAAGGCATATAGATATTAATTAAATATAGGTAAGATAGGAGATATAGAAAGGAAGGCTCTATATAGAGTAGTATCCTATAGTAGAGATGCCTGTAGATAGACTCATAAAGTCTCTTATAAGGCAGAAACACGCTAAGTTTATAAGGTAGCTAGGGCTTAAAAATATTCGCTAGTTCCTTACTACTTAGGTTAACACACTAGAACTAATAGAGCTACGGCACTAGTACTAGCCAGCTTTGTTGATCACGGCAGCTGGGGGGGAGTGTGACGGTTTGGGCCTTGCCAAGATCCACTCTGGTACGAGTTGGGTACGGCTATCGCTACCACACTTGATCATCCCACACACGTATATAGCTGCCCACTTTCGTAGCTATACAATGACAGCGCAGTCCTCTCCCTCTCCTCACACCGTTACATAGTTTATTAAATTTCCTTTAAATTCTTAAGTATTATAGCTTTTAGGCTATTTTTTCTACTTAACTAAGTACTTTTACTAATCTCTAGACTTCTATAAGTTCTTAATTCCTTTAACTTTATACTTATTATCTTTAAGCTTTATATCTATTATTAGCTTAGTATTTAGAGGTGCTAGTTCTAGTAGTTTCTTATAAAAGATAAGATAAATACGTATATCTAATAATAACTAAAGTTTATAGTTTTGTAAGGGGCTACGCCTAGGGCTAGTAGCAACGCTCAAGGAGCATTCACCTTGGTATAACAAGATTGTATTCGATAGCGAGCTAGGCTTCTAGGCTACGTGGCTATCTATATGTGTGGGCGGAGAAACAATATTGCGATCGGCAGATCGGCAGTCGGAGCTGGCAGGAGAAACACCGAGGTCGTAGACGAGGACAAGAGGGCAAGGGCTCTAGCCCATTACAAGTTTATTAGACTTATTACCTTTAGAACTTTAAAAGGTCTTATTTAAAGGTTATTGTTGGAAGGCTCACTAGTGATGAAAGGAAATAACTATAAATGCATGCTGTCTTGGTAATAGGTTCGATTATCGTGTTCTCTCTTCAAAGCTGTCTCTGCTATATAGGTTGTCGGATCCCCACGAACGTTGCTCGGCCTGGTTCGTACCAACCACGGTACACAGCTCTGTCCGTACCAGCGACGGTACACAGCTCTGTCCGTCCTAGCCACGGTACACAGCTCTGGCTGTGACAATTCCCACACTAGAAGTCTTTTCTTTTTGACAGTAGTAAAGGAGACCACTTATAGTCTACTATAGTTCCTGCGCGATAATATTCTAGGTAGGTAGCCTATGCGCTAAGTAAGCGCTAATTTAGCGTTATAACGTCGTAGGCCTCTATACCTAGCCCTTAACTTAAACTATTAACTTATTACTATTAATAAATTATTTAAGAGCGTAGTTTAGTATTACCTTTATAAAGGCGTTTATAGAATTATCTTTACTATTAATTTAGTAGATCTCTGTAATCTCGCGGCGCTCGTATAATTATTGTAAAGCTATAATATTAATTATAAAGCGCTTTTCCTTTGTTGTTCTAAGCTTTATAAGGCACTTATATAAGGAGTACGAATTAGTATAAATAACTAAGAGAATAAAAGCTATACTAAGGCGTTCTATAATTATCCTCAAGGTGGTTGCAATAGCGATGCTAATATTAAAACTATTAACTATGCTATAGATCTTAGAGGCGAGCACGCTCTATATAACGCGCTTACACTTCGTTAAGCTATAGTATATTACGTTACCGCGGATTAAGAACGTATTATTAACGTCTATAGACTCGTTAATAAGCATTAATATAAAGCCTAGCTATAAACTAAGGTCCTTATTATTTATAAATAATCTATCTATAAAGACTATTAGTTTAGCGTTAATAAGATTAATAGGTACGTAGCGTAGATAGCAGTTAAGATTCTCTATCTGCCACTTAAGGCGTTTATTAAGTGCCTTAATGTCCTCGTCCGAAGGCTGCTGCGCTTGCGCGGCTACGGACAAATCGAAAGAAGCCTCTAGTTGGCATGTTGACGCGATGTACGCCCCGCGAGCGCGCTATTCCATATACTGTTGCGCGCGATCGTGCGCCTTAATGTCCACAAGCTTAATCTTTCCTCCTTATCCCTTCTACTTTAGTTTTAAGATTGCTTTGCTATTTTTTATTATAGCCTTTATCTATTATAAGCGTGCAACTATTAAAGTCTAGTTACACGTCCGGCGTTAGGATAGTCTTTAGCTTCGATCTAAACTATACTTCCTTAAGCTTTTTCTCTTTAAGCGATAAGAATATAGCTGCCCTAAGTATAAGAGTATCGTTAGTCTATATACTAACGAGTCTAAAGGCGTCTGCCTTCCCGTTTATAACTAACAAATAAGGGTCGTACGTTAATATAGACATGTCTAATTCCGTATAGTAATGTCTATAATACGTTATCTACTAATGAACCCCTACTTCCGCGATCCTATATAGCAGTTTAATTATATAAAGTAGTGTGCCTTCTAGGTATTTTAAGACTAGCTCTAAGGGGAGATGTGCGAGAATCGTCTATTAGAGATTCGTCTGCGCTTGAGGATATGCCTGCGTGATGTCGCGCAGCTTAATAGTTATTCTATGTTGTAGAAGTGCGGGCGCTAGGGCTATAATTATACGCTAGCTATAGCGTTGAATGGTTAGAGACTGTATTAAAATAGCTTCCTTGCTATAGTCCTAGTAGCCTTAGATGACTAGACGGGATTTCTTATAGGGCTTAGTTGTCTTCCCTTTAACCTTATATACGAGCCGTGATTTAAATATGCAGATCTTGCTATATACTTTCTAATTATATAGTTCGAACTCGAACACTCTATAGCCTACGAGATTACTAATCTCCTGCTCATTAGACGCTTTAAAGGGTACGCCTAGGGTCGTAATAACTCTATTATTGCGTAGCTTAATTACTAGCGTATAGTTAGCCTCCTCCTTTTTCGTTATATACACGTTCGCCTTACGCTTATTCTTTGATTCTAGAGGGCGGCCTCTCTTGCGCGGTTACGCTGCTAACGGCATATTTATATCCGTAGGCGGCGCGTGCGGCGCGTACGGTGCATCTAGGTTATTCTAGAGGTGATCTAGTCTATAGTACGGCTTGACTACTATTGACTAGAATGTCGTAGGGCCGTTAACTATATCGATAGTGACGTTGTGGCCGTCTACGCTAATAATCTTATATGGGCTATTCTAGCTATCACTTTCTCTCTAAACTAGAACCTCGCTTTATAGCGGGAGTGCGATCACGTCTTTAGTAGCAGGTCCGTTCCAGGTGTTTAGAGCATCCGCGACCTAGCGTTCTACAGCGACCTTGCGCAGGGCTTTTATTGCCTTTTAAATTGCCTCGCTGCGCTTAATTATTAATAGTAACGGCGGTGATTCCATCGTCATACGTGGGTATGCTCCAAAGACCAGCAAAGTCAGAACTAGCCCGTCTAGGCTAGCCGTGTCGTTAACGGCTTTCACAGCCATCTAGAGGACCGCTTCGTTAGACATGGTGCTCGCGAGCTCACCATAGAGTATATCCCATGCGCGGCATAGGGGTGCGTGATACCTCTTAGTCTTGCCTATAGACTAGTGCGCTTCCGTAGGTACTTACTTATATGTAACCCCTATAATTTTTGCCTCTACGCGGAACTCTACGCTTACGAAGTTGGTGCCTGCGTTATATATAATAATATCTAGCGGGCCTTAATAAGTGTTAATTTATAGTATCTATAGTGCCTACTATATCTTCTTAGCTAAAATAGCGCTAAGAAACTTCGCGCCTTAAAACGCTATTAACGAATTAACTATATATAATATAGGCTTACTACTAAGGTATATTACGTCTACTAGAATCTTATAATTAAAGTAGTAATCGTCCTTAAGAGTAAACTTAAATTAGCGTAGCGCGGAGCTATAGAGCTAGTAGTAGTGGTAGAACTTTATAACTTCTTCGAGTGTTCTCTCTTCAAAGTCGTTATAGCTAGCATCCTTTAAGAGCTTAACTAGTCGCGTAATAGCTAGGTGTCTAAACTAGCGATAGAGCTATCTTAATTCTATCTCTATTAGGAATATAGTTACTCTTTCTCTCTTATTTAGATAGAACTATAGATGTCCCTATTTACATAGAATAGGGATGCGTATCTTATTCTAGACGAGCTTATCTATAGTATTATTAAAGTAGACCTATAGCCTATCTATATCTATAAGATATAGTAAGAATAGCGTAGGCGCTTTAAGTACTTTAAAGTTAATCTTTCTAATCTCTATAAAGACTTATATAGTATTAATAGATACTATAATCTTACTTTTACTAAATTTAATAGATATCTTTTTTACTATAGATATATCTACTATAACTATTAAATCTTCTTATATAAGTATAAGATATTATTCTTTACTAACTATAGATACGTTCGCGGCGTCTATATCTAGTAGGATTCCTTAATATATAGATCGTGTATAGTAGTCCTTAAGTAGAAACTATAACGCTAGTGCTAATAGCGCGTTCTAGTAGTATATATCGTCGCTAGAGATATAATATAAAAAAGCCTAGTCTATAAGGTATTACTCCTTAAAGAACTAGTATTTAAAGTATTACTAGTCGCTAGTATTATTATAGTTATTACTATCCTCGTAGTCTTCCTCCTCTCTCTAGCCTCTCTAGTTGTACTGGCTGGTGTGCTTAATCCCCTTATACTCTGCTAGGTGTACTAAAAAATCCTTAGGGGGCTGTGCACCTGTAAAGTACAGTGTAGAGAAGAACTGCGTACGGGCAGCTTTGCGCTCTTCGTCTGTGTGGTTGGTAGACTAGCATCCTTCCTTCTGGCAAACGAAGCATTTCTTCCTCCAGCGTGGCTTGAACCCACTTCTATTATTGGCGCGCTGCTCGCCTCCTTGATATACGCCTCTTAATGCGCCTCTAGATGCACCTCTTAATGCGCCTCTATCTTGGAATCTACCCTAGATTCTTCTATTACCGCTATATTATTAGTCTAGGTAGTATTAATCCTCTATAACTATTTAGGCGGTATATTACTATATAAGATATATCTTTACTATAGAACGTAGATCTAAGAAGAGTCTCTTATAAATAGTAGCTAGCTTAAATAGTGCTATCTTAAGTTCTAGAACTCTATAGTAGGCGTTAATAATAGTAGTGCGTAGGGCGTTCTTACTATTAAAGTTCTTCCTAAGCGCGCGTTAGCATAGCTATAGCTTATTAAGTAGGAGCTGTAGAACCTTATATAAGCCTTTCTTAGAGTTCTCTACGCGCGTGCGAGTAAAGGTTATAGTCGTCTAGTCCGTATAGTAGTGCTAATAATAGACGTTATGGTCGAAGTGGTTCTTAATTGCCGTGTACGCACTAGCAAAGCTGTCGTCTCTCTCTATAACCTATATATAGAATGTCTCTACTCGTCTAGTAAGGATCTAGGGAAATACTGCGTAGAACTACTCTTCTTTTATATCTACCTACTAGTAGATGCTAAAGAAGACCTTAATCTTATTATTAAGTAGGTTATACGTATTACTTATATACTTATTACTCTTATTCTAGAGTTTAGAGAACTACGTAATTATATTTACGTTAAGCTAGTTATTATAGGACTATCGCGGCGGTAGCGTCTTATATAGGTCGTAGGGAAGTTCAGGTGGTCTACCGGGTACGCCGATTGTCGGCTGTTGCAGAAATGGCGTGATTTCGTAATACGCCGTCGCTAGCGGTCGTATATAAGTTTGCGGTCGTATATAAGTTTGCGGTCGCCATTATTATAATTAGTCGCCTTGTGCCTATTATTATCGAAGTTGGTGTCCTCTAAGCGCACTGCTTATGTATGGTGACACTGGATCGTCAGGGTTCTAGTGTACCGGTTATGGCTCCTGGCTTCGAGCGCCTTATCTTGCTTTGTACTGCTCGCCTTGTTGTAGGCCCTGAGAGACCTGCCACGACGGCGGTGGTTGCATGTGCGACTGCGGTTGACGTGTGTTAGTTAGTGGGCTAGCCTGCTGCGGTTATTCGGCTGCGGTGTTTATCCGTTGCGTATTCTATTAGCGTTTATACGCTCTTAACTAGTAGTCGAACTCTATCGCTTTAAACTCTATAGGGTCCTATTTAGAGGAGTTTTCTATAGCTAGTGTCTTATATATAGAATTAACTACCCTTATATAGTTATTACTAGTATAGATTCCTCTATATTATAGTACTATCTTAAGAGACTTTAGAGTATTTTACTTAACTTTAAAGAATATATCTTTTAACTATTTTTTAAAGTCTACTTTATAATTATTAAAAAACTTATTATTCTAGACTATTACTACGTTATAGTCGTAGACTATCTTAGCGACTTAGGTTATTACATACGTCTTATTAGCGTCCTATAGTGTAGGTATATCCTATAGAGATGTATTAATAAAATTAAACGTAACTATATATAGGCAGTTTTGCATAAGATGCTCAGCGGTAAACTTTGCCTAAGAAGAAATAGCTTCATCGCGTACGCTTGTGCTGTGCTCTAATAGTTTGTTAAGTAGCTAATTCTAAGTATCCGCTGCGTCTATGACGCTTATGTCGCTTTAGTTGTCTGCTATCGTGCTAGCGGTTATCGAAGCGTTTTTAGTATTAACGCGTTATTAGTGTTGTATAGCTAGTTAGTCGTTCCTAGCACTTATTATAGTCGTACGTGATTAGGTCGTTAAGAGACGTTTATATAGTTATATTATAATACGTTACTAACGCGCTATAATTAAGCTTTAGCCTAAATTATTAGCTATAGAGGGAGGTTTTAATTACTATATATTATCTCTACCTCGCTCTATTCTTAGCATATATGCCTTATCCTAAGATTTCTTACGTTAAGGTTTTAATAGTCTATCTTTTCTACTTTACTATCTATAATTACCTTAAGTAATTACTAATTAGTATTAGAAGGCTTATTAGTAATAAAAGGAAATAATTATAAATGTATACTATCTTAGTAATAGGTTTAATTATTATATTCTCTCTTTAAAGCTGTCTCTACTATATAGGTTGTTAGATCCCTACGAACGTTGCTCGGCCTAGTTCGTACCAACCACGGTACACAGCTCTGTCCGTACCAGCGACGGTACACAGCTCTGTCCGTCCCAGCCACGGTACACAGCTCTGGCTGTGACAATTCCCACAGTTATCTAATTTTTTATATAATCTCTTAACTTTTAAATTTTATCTTAATAAGAGAACTTTATCTCTCTTCTTAAAAATTAATCTCTTAATTCTTTACTTATTTACGCTTTAAGATATTATAAGATTCTTTTAAGCTATATTCTTACTTAGTCCTTTATAGAGTTCTTATATAAAATAGGCTTTATTATCTATACTTACTATAATACTTTCTATATTCTTTAGATTTTAATAAGTAATTAGCTTATATCTATAATTTATATAGTGTAGTAGGTATTTCGTAGTTACTAACTTCGTGCTATTATAGGCTCATTATGCTATTAGTAAGAGTTTAACCTAGTTATCTTATAGCTTATTAGCGTATATCCTTAGATACTATTCTAGCATCTAGTTTATTTATTCTATCTAGCTATCTATTTTAGGGTAAAGGCTAGTCGATAGCTTCTTCTTTATACCTAATTTTGCTAGGAATGTGTCCTAATACTTACACGTGAATAGTTTATTATAATTAGTAATAAACTCTTTAGGTATCCTGTGCTCTAATACTAGTGCTTTAGAGACCTCATACGCGCATTTATCTACTATAATAGTTTCTTTAGTAGGCACTAACTTTGCTCCCTTAGTTAATTAACACACAATTACTAGGATTATATTATAGAGTCTTCCTAATTCTAGTTTTAATAATTTTAGAAGCTTTATAATAAAGTCTATTATTACGCTAGTCTATAGTCGTTTTAGCGGCTATAAGGGTTATAGTAGGCTATAGAGCTTATATCTCTTAGGCTTATTCTAATAATATACTAAATAGTTATCTAGGGTATTCTACACCTACGCTTATAAGTGTGGTATAGCGAATACCTTTCTTAGTTATCTAACTATTTCTTTTACTCCTATACATCTATATTCTAGGGACTCGTATAGTTTCGTGATGAGTTCCTATCTTATTTATAGGGGTACGTATGTCCGTTCTTGCTAGACCATACTTCGGTACTCCTTTTCGTCTTGCAACAGTTCATTGGAGCCGTTTGCCTCGGGCTCGAACTGCCAGTTGGCTGCTTTCTGCTGCCATTGCTGTTGTAGCGTTTCTACCTGCTCGGCCACCTTGGCTATTCTAGCCAGTTCCGGCTGGTTGTTCTTAAGACTGCCATCGGGCATCTCCTTGAGTACTACGTCATGTGGTTCTTTATAACCTTCTTCTCGTAGGTTAAATCTTTAGCTTAGAGCGTTTACTACTTTATTAAGTAATTTAGCTTAGTAAGTAATCTTAAAGTTAAACTAAGAGAGTATCTTAGCTTATTAGACTTATCTTCTATTAAGCTTCTTAGTTATTATAAAGCTTATTAAGTTCTAGTAATTAGAAAATACCTTAATCTAGTCTAGAAGTCTTAATAAGTATACTTTTTATTATTTAAAGATATTAACTACTCTAAGTAGTTCCTTATTATAAATATTATAGTTAAGTTCTACTCTAAAGAACTTTGTAGAATAGTAGAATACTAGTCTCTATTTCCTATTATTATATAGCTATAACAATATAGCGCCTAGTGCGTAGTCTAACGCGTTAGTCTCTACTCGTGCTTTTTATCTAGGGTCGTATATTTCGAGTATGGGGGCCTTAAGAAATACCTACTTAATCTAATTAAAAGTATCTTTGTTGGAAGGCTCACTAGTGATGAAAGGAAATAACTATAAATGCATGCTGTCTTGGTAATAGGTTCGATTGTCGTGTTCTCTCTTCAAAGCTGTCTCTGCTATATAGGTTGTCGGATCCCCACGAACGTTGCTCGGCCTGGTTCGTACCAACCACGGTACACAGCTCTGTCCGTACCAGCGTGTTACGGCCCAGCCGCACCAGATCACCTCGAAGCAACCAGAGCCAGTCATCGGTATGACTTTCAGCGTTAGCAGGACGTGCGGCGCGGTTACTACGCCACATGTCACGTGACTGCTCGAAGTGCTCAGTAGTCTTGGCACACCGAGCAGGACTGAGCAGTGCTTAGTGATTAGTACCTCTTGGTAGAACTGAGCAACTAAGCAACCTACATTTATTAAGTATATAGCTACTAGATAGCGCACTCTTATAGTCGCTATATTTAACTTTAAAATCTAAGAATTAGTACTTAATTCTTAAACTCTTAAGTTATTTATTAATCTTTATATTATGCTTAACTTATCTCGTCTATCACGCGCCTAGCTCATTCCCGAGAACCAACCCTAGGACCCTCTAAGGACGGACCTTCACACAGCGACGGTACACAGCTCTGTCCGTCCCAGCCACGGTACACAGCTCTGGCTGTGACAATTCCCACACTAAAAGCAAAAGTAGTATTATAGATAATAAGTAAAGGCCTCTTCTAGATAAAAGATGTAATATTAGTACTAATAGTTATATAAGCTAAAGGTTAATAATTAGCGTAGAGCGCGTAGGTTACGTAATATATTATTCTACTAAGAATAACTATCCTACTAAAATAGAGATAGTAGGTAGTAAAGAGATAGACTACTATTATAACTATCTTATAGAAGGGCGTATCTAAGAGATAGATAGAATAGTAATAGCCTTAGTAATAAAGATATAAGAATAGAAAGATTTTATTATTTCTTTTATTATAGTTAACTCTTATAGTTATATCTCTTACTTAGATTACTAACTAGTTATTCTATTACTTATATAGAATTAAATTATCTTTACTTAAATACCTACTATCTTACTTAGTTGCTAGATAACTCTATAGACTAACCGCCATATAATACCTCGCCTGCCTTAGTACGGACCAGGAATAGAGAAGTATCGCCGAACCCCGTATAACACAAGGCAAGCAGGCCAGCTATGCAGCCAAAGCAAAACAACAGCAATTACTCAGCCCACAATAAGAATTTGAACTTGTCAAATACATAAAAAGATGTAGCAGGAGAGGCTTAGCACCTATGCGAGATATAATAAAAAAAATTATAAGTGCTATAGTAAAATAAGAGGTTTCTAAGAGCTAAATTATTCATTTTTTATACTATTATTCTAATAAACTTACTACTAAATTAAGCGCTAAAATTAATCGCGATAGGTATAAGGCTAATAGTAGTAGTAGATATAAAGCCTACTTTAATCTACTTTATTTATGTCAGGCCGGGTCAGGCCAGATGACGATATATACTATCCTGCACCATGATCAGTAGTTCACTGATCATACGTACCTTTTTGGTTGCATGGCGTACTGGTGCAGGGCTGCGTCCTGACAATTTAAAGATAAAAGAATACAATATTAATAAGCGTAAAATCTATAATATAGATAAGAAGGGCTTCTTTATTAGCTATGGCATTCGCTTAAAAAGGATCTTTAGTAAGGCTTCTTAGGCTTAAAAACGACGCTGGGTAGCGCTATAGGATAGCAATAGGGAATGGGTTACGCTGCTGGCCTGCGTATGCGCTTCCGGCGATGCATTGCCACCCGCACTCATCTATCAAGGCACGGCTGGCATACAATCAAGCTGGGTTGACGATCTGATGGCCGAACAACACTAGGTTTTCGTCGCCAACTCGCCGACAGGATGGACTAATAACGAACTTAGTCTTGCCTGGCTCCAGCAGGTCTTCAATCGCTATACAGCAGCCAAAGTAAGGCGTCGATGGCGATTACTCATCCTTGACGGCCACGGTAGCCACCTTATAGCCGAATTTATCGATTTCTGCGACGCCAATCGCATCCTACTAGCCATCTTTCCTCCCCATTCAACCCACAGCCTCCAGCCACTCGATGTCGTACTATTCTCGCCGCTCTCGCGTCACTATACCTCTAAACTCAACCGCAGCCTACAGCGATCGCAAGGCATCACGAGAGTCACAAAACGCGACTTCTACAGCAACTTTTGGCCGGCGTGGAGCTCTACAATAACCCTCGATAGCATTTTGCAGAGTTTTCGCGCTACAGGCGTGTGGCCGATGGAGGCAGACGCTGTGCTAAAACGCTTCAACAACCACCCACAAAAAGACGATATAGACTCAGAAATCGGAGAGCACGGTAGTGGCGATAGCTGGGTTCAGCCCCGAAAAGTTTTTGACGCTGCGGTCGCTAACAAGGCAAAAGTTGAAGCTAAACAGCTGGCTCAGAGCCTACACTCGCTACAGGTCAACAACGAGCTACTCCACACCCGATTGAGCGATGTAGAGGGCCAACTCAACACCAAAAATAAGCGGCATACGAGGTCTACAACCCTGGCTACACAAGACAGCAACAAGCCTAACGGCGGCGCGGTTTTCCTAAGTCCTAGAAAGCTCCGCGAGTGCCGCGAGCGCGAGGCTACAAAACACCATGAAGCCGAGCAGCTACAACTCCAAAAGTTTCGCGATAGAGACCTCAAAGCCGCGGCAACGTTATACAAAAAGCAGCAAGCAGAAGCTGCAAAGGCTGCTCGATTGCGCGCAAAAGAGGAGCGAGATCAGGCCAAAAAACAGCGGGCTGCAGAGCTAGCTGAGCGCCGGGCACTCAAAAAGCAGCAACGCGACGCTGCAACCACACAAAAATCTCGCGATAGAGGCAATAGCAGTAAGCGAAAAGCCTCACACAAATCCGATCAAAATCTAGCTAAGCGTCGTCGTGCTGTTGCTGCTACAAGCCAGCCTGACGCTGGTCCAGCAGTTGCGTCTCCCCCACCCAAAATCAGCGCGCGCGGCCGCAAAATCAAGACGCTAGTAAGATACAGATAGCTTAAATAAAGCGCAATAGTCTACAAATTAATATACTAAGTTTTCTCGCAATAATCGCTTTTGTACGTGGCTTTATAGCTTAATTTTTCTATCGTCCAAAATACTGATGGGGCGGGCGGCACGCGAACATGGGCATTACGCGCGCACGGACTGTAATAAGAGAAGTAATAAAACCTTTTGTCGCAGGCCAAGCGCTGTCGGGAACCCTATTACTAATAACGCCGTGCGATGACGTTTACATGTGCTCAGCTAGGATGCTACATTCAATACAACATGCACTCTTTTCTAGTTTTTCTGTCCACAATACTCGCACCCGACCGTACGACACCTTTCTATTCTTATATCCTCATCGCTAAGTCCTGTGTCCTCCCGTGCCTCCCTGCTAAGTAGGAGGTTTAGGAGGGTGCTGGCCTCTCTTTATATAGTGGCCTCCCGGAGGCTCTGTCTTGGCGGGATGCTAGTCACGTGATCCGTGCGCCTCGCGCTAATCATTACCTGACGGTTTGTGCGACTATTGGTTGCCAACGTCGCATCCTGTAAGGGGCTACGCCTAGGGCTAGTAGCAACGCTCAAGGAGCATTCACCTCGGGATAACAAGATTGTATTCGATAGCGAGCTAGGCTTCTAGGCTACGTGGCTATCTATATATGTGGGCGGAGAAACAATATTGCGATCGGCAGATCGGTAATCGGAGCGGGCAGGAGAAACACCGAGGTCGTAGACGAGAACAAGAGGGCAAGGGCTCTAGCCCATTACACATCCTTCGTCCAGGAGAGGCCTTTACTTGTTATCTATAACACTTATAGTCTAGTCTAGTTTATAGGGACCTTAGGGTACTTTAATATTACTAAATAGCTAAGATAATAAAGTCTTTTACTTAATCTTAATCTATACTATAGTATAAGAGCTACTATAAAATTAGTTAAATATTATAGAGTAGTAAAAGGCTAGTATTCTCGTCTCGTTAGAAGTATAGGTTTCTAGCAAATCTTCATTCTATGCGCACTTTCTAACTTTTGATTGACTAGACTCACCATATCGTTCCTATCTACTTTGGTGTCCTGCAGAAGCTTTATGGGTGTGCGCCGGAGTAACAGATGACCAAGGTTGAAGTAACAGAACATTTACAGTTTGGCGTAATAGAGCAAAATGCAGAGCAATCAGGTGTTTGAAATTGTTTTTATTGGATGGCAGTAGCGATGCAGGGCCTGTAACTTCGGTCAGCACCCTACGGTAGACTGTATTACCCACTCACAAAGCTTCTGCAGTTTACCATAGTAGGCGCCCAAGCAGGCCTTTGCAGTCTCAAAAGCGCAGCGAAGGACACAGAAATTGCCCAGCGATTGCCCAGCGATTGCCCAGCGATTGCCCAGCGATTGCCCAGCGATTGCCAAGCAATGGAAGATCTTTCGTATCCCGAAAGACCCGAGATCTCCGGATACTAATCATTGTGTCTAATAGTGATCTCTCTTGATTGGCAAATCAATATATGTCACGGTTTGGGGTCTCTACTGCTCCTGCTCTTCACCTGCTCGCGATTACTCATCTCAGTGAGCTACGCCTATATGGGCTAGCCTTGCTGACGGTCACTCACCTACATAAACTTTCCATAGCATCCGCAATACAACCTCAGTCCAATCCTTCAATTCTTCCCGCACTGCTTGCACTAACCTTCACAATATATGTTTCCCCATCTTATGTGCTCATCGACACGGACAAAACAAACTATGACGCTTCCTTCCGGTATCCTTGTTGAGGCGGAGGCCTTCACCAACTATGGCGGCTGGACTTTGGATTCCCAGTTCGAACTCGAGATGGGCTCTCCCTATCTACTCGCACACGGTGTTGGTGCGCCTGTTTCAGATGCCACAACAACCGTTGCCGTCCCTTCGAGTGGAGACTACGTCGTCTGGGTCCGAGCAAAGGACTGGTTCCCTGGTCATCACCCTGGTCGATTCCAAATCTCACTCAACAATAGCAAGCTGAGCACTATTTTTGGTGCCAATGACAAAGACTGGAAATGGGAAGACGCAGGAAGAGTACACCTTCCAAAGGGCGGGACTGAGCTGGCGTTGCACGATCTTACTGGTTTCAATGGACGATGCGACGCGATCTTTCTTACCCAAGACTCTGGAACGCCACCAGAGGGCGGTGACAAGGTCGCTCGAACGTGGCGAAAGAAGCAACTTGGTCTCCCTGATATGCCAGCCAACGGTGGACATTTCGATGTTGTAGTGCTTGGTGGTGGAGTAGTCGGCTCAGCCGCAGCTCTAGCATCCGCACGACTTGGGGAGCGAGTTGCTCTCATTCACAATCGACCGCTTCTCGGAGGCAACGCTAGCGTTGAGATCGGTATTGGCCCTCGTGGTGTGAAGGGACCCTTTATTGATGAACTCATCCAGCGAAGTAAGAGCAATGGTGATTTGAATGCAAGAAACTTGCTAGAAAAGGAACCAAATGCGACCCTTTTCATGGAATACACCATCTACAACGCCACTACTACGGATTTCAATGTTGTGTCATCGGTTGATGCCCGTGACTCTGTCACTGGACGCGAATTACGCTTCACTGCACCGGTCTTCATCGACTGCACTGGGCGAGCGGTCTTTGGGCAGTTCGCAGATGCTGAGACTCTCTATGGCCAGGAGTCAATACGCCAGTATGGAGAGCGTATGGCACAACCTGAAGCAAATGAATTGCATCACGGACACTCCCTTTACTTCCGTACGGGTGATGCTGATACACCCGTCTCATTCCCAGAAGTTCCATGGGCGCTTGAAGTTGCAAAGGATTTTGCCTCGCTTCAAGGGCAAAGCGAGAAGCCAGGGGTAGATAATGGAGATGGTCCATCGCTCATGCCGCCAGACGTCACCACATCCCTGGGATGGGAAGTCCCGGCATCGCACTTCTGGGAATATGGCCAATATCTTGACCCTTACACAAACGGCGAGCACATTCGCGATCATCTGTATTGCGCAGTCGTTGGGGCCTTTTACAACGTAAAGAGTTCTGATCCTCAGAAGTATGCTAATCTCACATTCGAGTTTCTCGCTTTTGTGGCCGCACAGGGGGAGTTCCGGCGTTACAAGGGTGACCACGTTCTCTCTGAGACCGATGTACGTCAGCACAAAGTATTTGATGACGCAGTGGTCAAAAACGAAGGCGCCTTCTGCATGCATCACCCACCTAATCCAGATGCGAAGTACGACTTTCGGATTAAGCACTGGATGTATGATGAGAGGGACGATCTCCCCTACGACATTCCTTTCCGTTGCTTGTATTCAATCAACATCGACAATGTATTGATGGCGGGGAAGCACATCAGCGTCACCCATGTCGCCGGCTCTAACACAAAGTTCATGGCCAATGGTGGACAGCACGCAATTGCGACTGCGGCCGCAGCACATCTATGTAACAAACATCGCACAACCCCGAAAAGAATCGGCCAAGATCATCTCAAAGAGCTACAAGTTATCGCAAAAGCTATCTCTGAGCACAATCTGTATCCTCGAAGCCCTGTCTCAAAACCCAAGTCACTGTTGTGAATGGCGTTTGTCACTTCAAGAAACCTCTACGTAGCTTGCTCAATAAGAAATGTGACTTTTTGACCATAAAAACTCTGTCGGATTAGATCGACTGTAACGCAGGTATTGATGTCACTAGATATGAAGCAGACCAACGTGGGCGGCCTAGTAGCGAACCCTATGTCTAGATTTGTTAATAATTAAGCGGCTTGCAAGCGCTTCTATGGAGAGAAGGCATGTAGAGAGACAGTACTAGGGTGGGCAGGATATAGAGAGAGTAGTAGAGAGAGCATAGATAAAGGATTTAGGCTACTCAATTATGGCGGTATGGAATACTGTTGCAGTGTAGAATGCAGTGAAAACAAAGTGCATTATAACTGCGCTAAGCAGGAATTAGAGTATTGTGTTGTATCTAATTATTATGTTGTTGTGCTATTGTGGCCACCTTATAAAGGGCCACAATTAGGGTCTATTTATATAACGTATCTCTAATGCTAGTTATGATAGAAGGTGCTCGTGGAGGCGAGGGAGGAGCACTAGGTCAACACGTGGCACACGTGATATTCTCACCTTATAAACAATAACACACACCCTTATCCTATAGTTAATCTATAATAAAAGTATAAACTTATCTATCTACCTCCTAAACCTTTAAGCGTATGTCTATAAGGTGTAGCTATTGTATAAACTCGATGTGCTTCTGTCGCGGAAGCATCTTCGTTATGCCGTTGGCTGGTATCTGGTTCGTAGATTTCCATTATACGTGAAGGCGGTGTTCCTCGACCTCCTAGTAGATCTAGCTTAAGTAAATATTAATATACTTAAGCTTCGTACTAAGTTTATTCTACTCTTTTATGTAACGGTTTGGGCCGTGCCCAGATCCACTCTAGTACGAGTTAGGATAGCTCATGTACGGTTATCTATATATATAGCTTAGCCCACCTTAAATAGTTAATTTAGCGTAATTCTCCCCCTCTTATACTATTATAGTTATAAGTCTAGAAGCCTTTAATTAATTACTATATTTATCTATTATATAATACTTAGTACTAGGAGTAAATATAGCTAAGAAGTTAAAGTAATATGAAGGTCCGTCCTTAGAGGGTCCTAGGGTTGGTTCTTGGGAATGAGCTAGGCGCGTAATAGACGAGATAAGTTAAGCATAATATAAAGATTAATAAATAACTTAAGAGTTAAAGAATTAAGTACTAATTCTTAGATTTTAAAGTTAAATATAGCGACTATAAGAGTATACTATCTAGTAGCTATATACTTATATAATAGTTATAGTAACTCCTAATAATAGTAGGGTATAACTTCTAGTAATAGTTATAATAGTCGTAATTACTCCTAGCGATAGTTGCGGTAGTCGTAATCGCTCCTAGTAATAGTCCTTAGCGTAGTGATTAGTCACGTGACTACTGACTATCAGCGTTTTGCAGGATCGCTATCCTGGTCTTGCTCGTGCGGCGTGGTTGCGGCGTGGTTGCGGCGTGGTTGCGGCGTAGTCGTAAGCGTTTTAACTTTAGGTTATAATACTATCTTCCTCTTCTAAGAATTTGTCCTTAGATTATCTAATCTTAGTAGTTACTTAGCTTATAAGTAAGATTACCTTATATATTATTATAAGCTCTAAAGTTCGCTATATTATTTAATTTTTATAAATATTAGATTCGCCTAGCTTAGAAAATTCTTAATACTAATTTTATTTCTAATATTACTTATAATAAGTATTTTCTTAATAATTACTCTTATTACGTTATGCTAAATTCGCCTCTTAAATGTGCGGAGTATACGCGTCTTAGCTAGTTATATATAAATACGTCGTAGGCCTCTTTAGATAAAACTCGCGAAGAGTATTAAGCGAAAGTAGATGCGGATAAAAAGTTGTTATCTAAAGTAATTGCGCGGTTGTTACGCAATAAGAAGATTCTAGCGTAGGCTAATAAGCGCGCATAAAGGAAGGCGCTCTACCTTGCGTTAGAACTAGAAGCGGAGGGTGAGGATGTTAACGCGCAGTCCTTGGATTATCTAGCGGCGTCTATCAGTATCGCATATTCGCTAATAATGTAGTCTACCTTAGGTAGTATAGATAACGCGGTTACGACCCTTAGTATTACTAGTCCTAGTAGCGCTAGTAGTACTAGTAGTAATAATATAGGAGCTATTAATAGTTTATAAGGTTTATATTTAGCTCTTAGGTATTATTACTTTTAGAGTAGCCTAACTATTTAACTAGATATTCTTTACTATTACTTTATATTTAGTATGCGAGGAATTTCTTAACTTTAAATTTATTTTCTTCTTTTATTTTATAGTAGAAGGTTTTCTAAAATAGCGTTTTAGGGTTTACTAGTTCTAATATATTAATATAGAATCTTAGATATATCTTTATATTAGGTAGAAAGTTAAGTATATAAGTAACTAGTCCTTTCTAATTAAGAATTAAAAATAGTCTAACCTTAACGTTATTAAGTCCCTTACTAGGTCGTATAGTGCGAAGGTTCTTTATAAGTAGGTAAACTTTATCCCCCCTCTTTAGCTAAGGTGCCGTTTTTTATTTCTTATTAATATATAAGATACTCTAGCGTTATACCTTTTTAAGTTCGCGTTGTAGCAACTCGTGTACTAACTTTAGCTTATTAGCTATAGCGATAGCTACTTCTATTTTCAGGCTTAGTAATGTTCGTATAAAGAGATTTAGGTGTCTCCTATAGTTTGCGTAGAACAGAGTCTGTCCTATAGACTCTGAAAGCTTATTGTTATAGGCTATCTATGCTATAGGTAATAGTGAAACCTAGTTATTCTACTAGTAGTTAATATAGATCCGTAGATAGGCTTTTATTATGCAATTTATTCGTTTTATTTATTTATCTATTTGCGGATAATAAGCTATTAATAGCTTCCTTTTAGTACTAATTATAGTAAGTAATACTATCTAAAAGTTTAAAGTAAAGAGCTTATCTCTATTACTAATAATTAACTTTAGTATGCCGTAATATCTTATAATATAATTATTAATAACGTGCGTAAGTTATACTGCCGTAAAATCTTTATAAAAGGCGATACACTTAGCTTACTTTATAAAATAATCTACTACTATAAGAATTGCGTTATATAATACTTTAGTAATAGGGTCTCTTAAGACTAGTAGGCCTATAATAAAGTCTATAGAGATATCTAACTATAGTGTATTAGGTAGCTCTATTACTTACATTTCTCTATAGGGTGCGTAGGTACTATATTTATTCTTCTAATAGTCTATGCATTTAGTAATAAAGGAGGTAACCTTATTCTTTATATATAGAAACTTGTAGTTTCGCTTAATAAGTTCTATTATTTAAGTAATACTAGGGTAACCGTGTATAAGGTTATTATAGTATTACTTAATAATTACTTCTTATAATTCTTCTAGTACCTTATTAGTAACTTATATAACTAGGTTTAGCGTCTTTACTAGTTCTAATAATCTATCTTTATAGTATATAAGTATCGCGGATTTATTAATTATCTTTATTTCTATAATATTATATCTATAATATTATATCTATAGCTAAGAGTATTAGCCCTACTATTATCTTTTCCTAATATAAATATAATCTTAAACTTATACTATCCTAATTCCTATAACTATTAAACTTATTATTTATTAAGTACCTTAGTAGTTATAAACGTAACTAAGTTCTTATAATCTAAGAATATTATAAGTTCTAAGTAACTCTTAGCGTATACTCTCTAATACTTTAAATAAGTAATAATAGCTAGTAGCTCCTTATTATAAATATTATAGTTTTCTTCTAGTCCTAAAAGCTTACGTAAATAATAGGCTATAGGATACTATTAGCCTTTATATAATTAGCTAGCATATCCTCCTAGTACAAGATCTAATAAGTTAGTCTTAAAGTATAGAGGTTACCCTAATTAGAATATATAGAAGCATAGTAGTGTTATACTTATAGTCTTAAGCGTCTAGAAGGCGTCTTCTACTTTCTTACTCTATATAAATAGTATATCCTTTCTTATAAATCTTATTAATAGAATAGCGATCTTAAAGTAATCTTTAATAAACTATTAATTAAAATTTAAGAATTCTAAAAAGAATTATATTTCCTTAACTATCTTTAGTAGTAGCTATTTCTTAACTACTTTAATCTTTTCTTTACTTATACGTACTCTATTAGCTTATATAATATATTCTAAAAAAGCGACCTCTTCCTTATAAAATTCGTATTTCTCTAGCTTAAGTTATAGGTTAAATTAGTCTAGGCACCTTAGCACCGTATAAATATATTTAATATATTCTTCTTTATTCTTAGAGTAGACGAGGATATTATCTAAGTATATAATAATAAAGATATCTAGGTAAGCTCTTAATACGTTATTAATAAGTTCTTAAAATATTACTAGAGTATTTATAAGCCTAAAAGGTATAATAGTATATTTATAATACCTATATCTTATTTAGAATACTATTTTCTATTCTTTATCTTTCTTTATTTTAATAAGATAGTATCTATCTTATAGATCTATTACTATAAAGATTCTTACTTAAGATAATTAATTCTAAAGTTCTATAATATTTAGTAGTAGATATTAATTCTTTATTATAATATTATTAAGCTTGCGATAGTCTACGCATATTCTTAGTAGTCCCTTCTTCTTTAGTATAAAGAGTATTAGGAATTCTACTAGTAAATTAGAGAGTCTAATATAGCCCTTCTTTAAGTCTTTATTTAGCTACTTTCTTAGTACTTTAAGTTCTATCTCTAATAGTTAATATATTAGCTTAAAAGGTAAAGTTTTCCCTTCTTCTAGAATAATCTTATAATTCTAGAGTTAATACTTTAGTAAGGCTTTACTATTTACTACTTCTATAAAGAGGTACTTAAATTCTTTATACTTTTTTAGAATATTAGAAGTTATATATTTTTCTAAAACTCTAACTTTATAATCTAAAAATATCTTACTAGTATCTATTAAGTTAAACTCTTATATCTTAAGACTATTCTTATATAAGGTTTACTATTCTTTAGTAATATTATAAACTTTTCTCTTATCTACTATTAAAATTAGTTAATATATAGGCTAGCTTATAATTACGTCTAATTTATAGTACTTAAATAAGAACTTCTTTAACTTCTAGTTAATCTATAGGTTATATTTTTATAGCTAAAAAAGTCCTAATATAATATTATAGATAGCTAGTCTAAAGACGTCTAAGTCTATTCTTTCTTAGTACTCTTAGATACTAAGCGTTACGTTAGTAACCTTATATATAATCTTACTTTCTTCTAGTATTAGTTATCTATTAGTAACTTATAGTAGGTAAGACTAATATTTCTATAGTAGTTAAAGTCTAGCTTTATCTACTATGTATACTAAAACATAGTTTACTTCTAATCCTAAATCTACTAAAGCATATATCTATACTCTATTAAGCTATACTAGTAGCTTAATAAATTCTAAGAGATTTACTATATTAATCTTCTTAGCTAGGCCTTCTTAGCTATTTACTAGTCTAAAAAAGACTTAGCTCTAAATTTATAGAATTCTTTTATATTATAGTGCTTATCGTATACGCTACTTAGGCATATTTACTAGTTATACTTCTTATATTTATAGATAGAGTTATTAATATATCGTGTCTTATACATAGTTTATATCTAGATAATATCTTATAGGTCTTCGTAACTAGGGAAATAAGTATTCTTGCACTTATCTTATAGGTGCTTTAGGCATATATCTTTAATATATATATTTTATTCTACTTTATACTTAAGGAATCTATATACTCTTCTTAGAGACTATATAGATCTCTTCTTTTCTAAGTAATAGGTCTTATAGAAGTTATACGTGTAACTAGTCTATAATAACTTAGTATAGTAGGAGTTATAAGGATTATACTAGTACTAGACTATAGTATCTTAACTTATCTAGTTAATCTTTTATTTATCTTAAGATTAGTTTTATAATTATTACTTTTCTACTTCTTTAGCCTATAATAGCTTATTATTCTAAGAGTATTATATAAACTCTTAAATATCTAGTTCTAGAATCTTAACTATCTAGCTATCTAATTCTATAGCGTATAGAGTTATCTCTTAGATATCTTTATTAGAAGGTATAACTATAGATTCGTTCTATACTTATAGTGCTTATTTAACTTATTAGAGATTCTTTAGTATTAATAGGAACTTCTTAATCTCTAGAGGAATATTTTCCTAATCTTAATTAACCTTATAGGCTAGATTATAGAAGTGCTATTATATAGTTTATAAAATATTTAGGGTTTCTATAGCATAGTCTACTAATTCCTTATTAAGATAGTAGAGTAGGCTATTAATCTATAGTAATAGCGACTCTATCTCTAGTAGGCTTACGTAGGGTATACTTAGTTAATATTTTTCCTTAAACGTAGCTATCTTATTATGCTTAGTGCGTAGTGGTTCTACTACGTCTTCTTCTAGTGTATTATACTTCTCGTTAGATGCGAGCGAGTTATCTAGGTATTTAATTCTTATAATAGTAAGGTTCTTAATTCCTTTAAGAATACCTTCTCTACTATCTACTTAGTATTTAATTATAAGTTTTATAATAACTTCCTATAATTTATTAGCTAGTTTACTAGCCTTTCTAAGTACGTTAACTTATTATGTAATCTTATTTTTACTACGATAGTCCCGTGCTATATAGCCTACTTTGCTATAGGTATAGTAAGTAATTAGCTTCTTACTCTTATTACGCTAAAACTTTAGCTAACTTAGTCTCTTATTAATATTATCAAGGTATATAGGCTTATAGCCATTCGTGGCGTATATACTAGGGACTTAAGGTGCGTAGCTTCGCTAACGTCCTTAGTTTAAGTATAAACGTTAAGGCTAGTATCTTAGTTAGTTATTTATAGGCCCTTAGATATAGGTTCCTTAGTTAAATAGTCTTTCTTCTAGTATAAGCTTATATAACTTATTATTAATTTAAATAGCTTTATTTATAAGTTTATTAAGTATATTAAGATTAGATCTACTTTATATAAGTTCCTTACGTATAGTTAGCTTAAGACCTTATTAATATATCCGCATTAAAGCGTTATTATTCTAGTTAATAACTATAGAGTATTATTAGAACTTAGTTATATAGTTAGTAGTAGACCTAGTCTATCTAAGCCTTTAAATCTTCTATTCTATAACTACTAATTCCTTAAAGAGTAAAAAGACTTCTTTTATTTTAGCTTTAAAGGCGTCTTAGTTATTAATAAGGTTAATATTATCTTAGTTATTAATGTTATTATCTATATATTAGCGTAAGATAGAGTTAGCCTACTTCTCTACGTCGCCGCGAAGGAAGGTAGTAGCCTATATAACTTTATTATTGTTATTAATTCTATTTCTTTTAATATAGAAGTATCTATTAACTTAGAGTAGCTAAGCTTTAAGCTTACTATAGTTACTATAGTATAAGTTAGGCTTATTACTATATATTAAGGTACGGGTGACATCTATAGTCGTATCTAGAGTATCTATTACTACGTCGCTTATTTTAAAGGTATTTAAAGTATAAAGGTCTATTCTTAGAGGGTCCTAAGGTTAGTTCTTAGGAATAAGCTAGGCGCGTAATAAATAAGATAAGTTAAGCATAATATAAAGATTAATAAATAACTTAAGAATTAGAGAATTAAGTACTAATTTTTAAATTTTAAAGTTAAATATAGCGACTATAAGGGTGCGCTATCTAGTAGCTATATACCTATATAATAGTTAACGTACCTCACGGGTTCGTGCACCACACAGGTTCGTGCACCACTTTTGCCAAGCCCCCACCAAAACCACCCCATTCTGGCGCAAAACAGCCCACTTTGGCCCTGTATAGAGCAATATAACACGAGATATTATTCAGAGTCTACTTCTACTGCTTGCTTACACGTACGCGCATTATGCCCAGTCTGATTGCACTGTCTGCAGCGCCTTTGAGTTGGCTCACCTCCTTCAGCGCGTACCTGCTTCTTTGCCTTCTTCCCATCACTACGCGCCCCAAACTCCTTTAGAGCAGTTAGAC
>QXCR01000259.1:0-28517 GCA_004380135.1 Stemphylium vesicarium
TAGTTGCACATGCTACACGTCTTCTCAATCGGATTCCAGTGCAGCGCAAGGACTGGCGGACACCGTTCGAGATGGTGCACGCACGACAGCCGGATCTCTCACATGTAAGAATCATCGGATCACGAGCTTATGTCCTTATCAAAAACCGAAGAGACCGTCCAGCCCGAGCAAAGCTCCAAGAAAGAGCACTTATGGGATGGCTCGTTGGAATGGAGGCAACGAACATCTACAAGATCTGGATACCGCAATCTAACCGCGTCATCACATCACGAGACGTAAGGATAGATGAGAAAGTCCTGATATATCCAGAGGCGCATCTGTACGATGGCCCTACCCCACTCCAGTATCTTTCGGATCAGCTCCATACCAAACAAGCACTACACGAGAATTACCTAGAGCAGGGAGAGACACTAACACCGACGCAACTGCTCTCCAAAACTTGCGCACCAGTTCCGGAAGAAACATCCGACTGTCGCAAAGAGGGCAAGACGCCGTTGATTCTTCCCACACACATGCTACGCAACGATACACAGAAAAGAGAGCACGACGCGAAGCTCATGCTCTACGACTAGAGCGTGCTAGGCTCGGTCAGCAAGTCGCTCACGCCTTCGCAACAGCACAGTCTATTCGCACACACCGGAAAGACCTATTGCCGCCACCAGACTTCTGGCATCAGCTAAAGCGACATCCTGAAGGCAAGGGATTTCGGCATGCTGCTGACGCCGAACTTACATCGCTCCAAGAAAAGAAAACGTTTGAGCTAGTGGATCATCCAGACGGCAAGCAAGTGCTACCACTTAAATGGGTGTTCACATACAAGTTCGACGACGCCGGCTATCTTGTTCGTCACAAAGCGCGAATCTGCGTAAGAGGCGATCTACAACATCAAGTCACCAATGACATATATGCAGCAACTGGCGCATATCGCAGCTTTCGTATCCTAATGGCTCTTGTCTGCGCATTTGGGCTTCTTTGTCATCAAATCGACTTCAAGAACGCCTTCACCAATGCAGACATGGACGAGGAGATATATACTACCTGTCCGCCTGGGTACCGCCAGTCAGGAAAGGTCTGGAAGCTACGGAAGGCGCTGTATAGACTGCGCAGATTACCAAAACTATGGTTCAACGAGCTTGTATCGTTCCTTAAGGGTCTAGGATTTGATCATTGCCTAGATGAGCCATGCATACTCATCAACAACCGAATAGGACTTATTCTATTTCTCTACGTCGATGATATGCTTATTATTGTATAACTAGAATGTATCCACTCTATTAAAGACTTTAAGCTAAAACTAAATAGCAGGTACGGGATCAAAGATTTAGGTAAGGCAATCTCCTTTCTCAACATCACTATTCTCCGCAACACCAGAGACAAGAAGCTCTGGATCAGCCAACACGGGTATATTGAGAAGATCTGTACCAAGTTTGGCATAGACGACTCTGGAAGAACGGCTATAACGCCTCTCCTCTCGTCGTATCGTCCTCAGCAATACGAAGGGCAAGCAACACTTTATCAAATCACAGAGATGCAAGAAAAGGTAGGCTCGATCCTGTACGCAGCAGTCGTATCACGACTAGATGTGTCTTTTGCAGCTAGTTAGTTAAGTCAGTTCACGATGAACCCTTCACCAGAGCACCTGCGTTACGCGAACCGAGTTCTCGCATATCTCCAGGCCACGAAGTACTATGCCATCGAGTTCTTGGGCTCAGTGGGGAATACCACTGAAGTAGAGACACGCGATAAAGAGGTACTTCAGCTATCAAGCGACGCATCGTTCGCGGATAATCTAGAGACTCGAAGATCCACGCAAGGCTACCTTATAAAGCTATTTAAGGGACCAATTATATAGCAGTTATCTAAATAGAAGACTATAACCACGTTCACAACTAAAGCTGAGCTACTCTCGCTGTCACACACAGCGAAGGAGACAATAGGTCTATACCGTCTGTTTAAGCAGATACAGTTTGATCCCAAGCACCAGCCTCGCATACTCTGTGACAACCAGCAGACCACAGGGCTAATCCAGAAGGACAGACCTCAAGCGTCATCAAAACTAAAACACGTCGACATCCACAGCCTATGGCTGAGGCAGGTCTACAGAGACGGTATCGTTACAGTTCAATAGGTTCCAACGACTGAAATGCCTTCGGATGGCTTCACTAAACCGCTCTCAGCAGAAAAACATTCTCAATTCGTACATCACCTAGGCTTAGTTAATATCTCATCGCAGATTGATCCACAACACCAGAGTGAGGAAGCGAACTCTAATGACGGTCAGACCTCATCTAAGACGGAATGAGATCTGAGGGGGTGTGTCGCAGGCCAAGCGCTGTCGGAAACCTTGTTACTAATAACGCCGCGCGATGACCTTTATATATGCTCAGCTAGAATGCTACATTCAATAACACACACTCTTTCCTGATTTTTCTGTCCACAATACCCGCACCCTACCGTGCGACATATAATGCTCCGGGTGGCTCATCGGCTGAACTGGCTCATCGGGCGCACGGACACGGTACCGGTCTCGTTGGGCCGGCGCGTTGTCGCGCGCTGCCGCTACCTTGTCTCGCCGTCGCTACCCTACATCGCATGTTTCTTTTCGTCACTCTTGGTCTTTTCTCTCCCTTTCTGGATCACATAGGATTACGAGCGGCTGTGTGCGCGACGGCGCTGTAGCATTTTTTGGTGACTTATATGCCTCTTCGAGAATGTCTACGTAATCGCGGTCGCAGGTCATACGGTCTAAACCGATAGGTGAAGGGTTAGATGGCTTCCGCAATACCTTCAATTCGATATGCGATGACATAGGCGCCCCTAACTCCTCGCAAGCGCTTGATTAGGTGGGTCATGAAGGTAGTACAAACTATCTTTACTGCGTAGTTCTAACGCCATTTCAGATACCCAAGACGTGCTGATTACTCTTATATCTGCCTTGCAAGTCCTCCCTGCCGCTCGACTCCTACATTCCCAGAATGGGAGTAAAAGCCTCTTCCACGACCTCTTACGGCTTAATGCCGCAGTCGGTTCTGACGGTTTCGACGCCGACCGAGTATGAACTCTACTCGACGCGATCCTCACACATCAGCCCAACGAATTCGTATGGGATGCAGTCTACAATGCCGTCACCGAATCAACGCCACCACCCCGCCATACCTCGACCTTCCAACAAACACCCCTGTCCATTAACACTGGCAGCTTCGCGAACTCGGCCGAGCACCGCAAACGCGTAGACGATGTGCTGAAAGAGGAGTTGGGACACCTGTACGTTGGCATACCCGGTTTTTTCGAGGCGTTCTTCGGAGATGTGCCAGGCCTAAAACCGGTCGCACAGGCTGTGTTTGACAAGTGCAAGGAAGGGGATAATCCGTTCTAACATGTAGAGAGCGGTTGGCAAGGCTGGCCAGAAGACGCGAAAGAAAAAGATGTCTTAAGCTGGTTTGCATCGCTTACAGATCAGCTTCTGGACTTTGCGGAGGAGCATCGCCTGCCATCGCAGGTTTGACGGCGACCATTAGCACAACCCAATCGACCCTTGCAAGGCTCCACTGCCGATCGCAAGCTGGAAATTGGCTTTGTGGACGATCCGAACGCCGGCGTGAACTCGAGATGTCGATGGTCACATATCCTTATACCTGGAGAGCTCAAGAGCAACCCGTCAGCGGACAAAGCGTCTAAGGCGTGGCTCGACCTTGGCCGACACGCAAAGGAGGTGCTCGCCGTCCAAGATAGCCGCCGCTTCGTTCTTGGCTTTACCCTCTGTGGATCCCTTATGCGGCTATGGACATTCGATCAACTCGGGGGCATCGCCTCCGAGCAATTCGACATCGATAAGGATGGGCTGCGGTTCGTGTCTGCAGTGCTTGGGTTTCTCTGGATGAATGAGGATCAGCTGGGGTTCGACCCCACGATCATTACAGTTGGAGACAAGCGGTACATTGAGTTTGAGCGGGCAAATGGGAAAGAGCGCCTTGTCATTGACAGATTGATAAAGCGGGTGCCTTGCGCCGCTGGTCGAGCAACAACCTGTTGGAAAGCCTATAAAGAAGAAGATCCCGACACGCCGCTCGTTGTCAAGGATTCATGGCAGTATCTGGAGCGCGAGGAGGAGGGCAAGTTGCCGCGTGAGGCAAACGGGAAGGACGTGGTTAATGTAGCGAGATACTATTACCATGAGACGGTTCGTGTTGGTACCCAGGACGACTCCATCCGCGGGAACGTGCGACAATGTCTAGACGTAACGAAAGCGACGAATTACAAGCCGGGAAGCACAATGCCGCCTCCAAGCACAGTCGTCCGCTCCCTCTCTAGGGAAGGCCGAAGCAGCAGCGCCGCCGGACGGAAGCGATCCTCGAGCTACACGAACGCATCCTTACCACCCAGCAAGCGAACCTGTTGGAGCTCTCCCGTAAAAGGAGGAAGAGCAACAGCGGATCGAGTGCGCCGCCGTGTTATTGTCCGAGACTACGGGAAGCCTGTATACATGGCGAGTTCCAGGGCTAGCCTTCTGGCTGCGCTAGAAGACTGCATCGCAGGATACGAGTCGCTGTATACGCGGGCCGGCATGCTACAGTGCGATATATCGCCGAACAACCTTATGGTGAACGAGGACAAGGACAACCCCTCCTGGCACGCCTTCTTGATCCACCTAGATCTTGCTATCAAGGAGGATCGCGAGAAGCCGTCAGGGGCACGAGGGAAGACCGCAACGCGAGCGTTTATGGCGATTGGGATACTTTACGACGATGAGCAGCATTCTTTCATGCACGACCTAGAATCTTTCTTATGGGTGCTATTTTGGATATGCATTCACTACAACGGGTCGCAGGGAAGAGTGGTCCAACAGTTCGACAAATGGAACTATGCGAACACGGAGGAGCTAGCTAAGCTAGAGCTAGGCACAGTATTAGACGACGAGATCTTTCGCAAAACTACTTTGGAACACTTCACAGATTATTACCAGCCACTGATTCCCTGCGTTAAGCGATTGCGGGGAAAGGTATTCCCTGGAGGCGGAAGGTGGAGGGTTCCAAATCTAAAGCTGTTCTTGAATATGAAGGAGATACTCAGCGCAGCACGGGATGACTTGAAGGAATTAGAGGAAAAGTAGATGTATCTTTTAGCACCGCGCTCGATAAACACCAGAGTCAGCTTCATGTTGCAGCATTCAGGACGCCCGGTTGATGAGGAAAGAACCGCATGACATCCTGGAATACCACACTTTGTATAGGGATCAGGTTCCTAGACGCCTTATCGTGTCAGATTGCTCAAGAGGCATTTACTAAAATCTCTTGCGAACAATTCTTGAGTAACTGAACTTAGAGACCGTTTGCAGGAGATGACGTTGGCGGCGTTTGCGTGATGAAATCAGTGCCGTTGATTGGCTGCAGCCTGCCCCCAGCCAACCTGCCCTCGCAAATCCCGCCACGACCCTCACGTCCCTCACGTCCCTCACAATCCACGCACTAGGCCGCTGGCTGGTTCTGCTGCTGCTTTTCCAGGTTGCGCACCTCCACGCTGCGTCATTGCCCCTCCCCCTGAGCCTGGGAAGGCCTGTCTGTTCCGGTGCATCGATATTGCGTGGCAACATCACGGAGAGTTCTCCGTGCTCTCAGTCTCCATGTCTAATGGCTGGAGGATAATAGGGACGCTGATACGCTCATCGGACAGCTGTCTACGTCGTCGCTTCTCGAGCGTTGCGACTACCTCTGTAACCTCTTGGCTCACCACCTTCACTGTTCACACTCACGGCTTGCGCATACTTGTCCACTTCAACCAGAAACGATGCTCACTTCACCTGTCACCTCACACCTCCCGACTCGGCACAGCTTCAACCGCCTCCACCCTCCGACTTCACGTCCCTCAATATCCACCTAAGCACAACAACATCAACACTTTCTTGCACCATGGTCGGCTGGCAAGGCCACGCTCGCTGGGCGCATATTGTCGCGGTTATGAGGAGAAGCAGATCACGTGCTGGTGTTCTGGTGCAGCTTCCTCCCTTATCGAGTACCTCTTACCTCAGCTGTATCATAGAAACGTCATGTAAACAGACCCTGCTGCTGGCCTTCTTAAGGTCCGCACGAGCAGCAGAACACAACAATACACTTCATACTCTCACTACTGCTTCGCGCAGTTACACTTTGATTTGCTACATTCTACACCGCAATACATATCGACATCTTCAACCTGCTCGGCATCGATCCCCACATCACCGACTTGACGTGGGAGATGGTGAATGCTCGTCCGCGACAGATTGTCAAACAGTTGCGCCCAAATGAACCCGCTATCATACCTTCAGATGGGGTGTCTATCACACTGGTCAACTCCGCTCTGAGCTCTTCAACACTCTTTACCCCTCTGTCCAGCATGGCGAAGAACTCCACGTAGGTGACGCAACGCCTGATTCTCGCCGAGAGCTCGCCCAGGCTCTGGATAAGATCAACAAGGGAAAGCTCGACGGACACACACGGACTTGGGACGCTGAGAATGGTGTTCCTGGCGATTAGCTTAGTGTAGATGCCGCTCTCAACCATAGCGACATCAGTGGTGACATACCAGCGAGCTCCCTCAGTTGCTCCATCATCGTATAGCTTTGCTGCAGTACAGATTGTATGTATAACCCTGCAACATTGCAAAGCATGCAAGCAAAGCTAATGTCGTCCTAGGACAGCGCGACTGAACCCTCGAGCGTGATAGGGACGAACAACAACCCAATCCCGCTCGACCTGGATGGAAATTGCGAAGACCCAATCGACTTTAGTGGCGATGTCACTTCCGCCCCCACCTCCGCCTCTGCCTTTGCCGACAACAGCCAAGCTCTTGTCTTTATGCCGCTGCACCAACGGGAGAAGTTCATGCAGCTTGCGATGTGGGAGGCTTCACGAGCAAACTTCAAGTACGTGATTGCGCCGTCTCGACTTCGCGCGATGGCGCAGAAGTACACAAACAACAATAGTGCAGTGGTGATTGGAGTGGTGAGGCGTCCGGCTTGGAATGCGGCGCAGACTTTCCCTGAGTACATCTGCATAGCCGCGCTTGAGGGTGGCTATGCTTTGCGCATCCGGGTGAAGCAATGAAGCGTTGGAAGCAATGAGTTGCCCAAGTGGCCTGGCGGAGGCTCCATCTACCTCTCGCTAGAAGAGATCAGGTAGCAGTGTTATCTTTTCCGCCCGTTCTGCGACGACTTCGACAAGGCGCGTCTGCGGATGTACCTCGCGATTATGGGGAAGAAGGGAAAGATGCCTACAGTTAAGGACAAGACGATCGTCCTGCGTGGCGGCTGAGAGATAAGTTCGGATGATGGAGAGACATAGAGCGAAGACGGGTGAGAGCTCAACACGCGTCTGCTGGATAAGGTTACGGTGCTGATGCCCAAGGCTCCGAGAGAGGCGATCGATCGAGGACTTCGATCCATCTACTGTCGAACGAGGTCTAGAACTTCAACGACGGAAAATTCAGGCGCGCATTAAACGCGACTTCAATAGTAGTAAGAAACTCTATGCTCAGTGGCGGTTAAATCGTGATGTTTTAAGCACTGTTGACAAAGCGCCGACTTCAACAACAGCTGCGAACTTTCTTCGTATTTTATCAGAAGAGATTAGGCTGGTCTTTATCCTCGATCGCTTGTAGCCGTTCGCGATGGCCGATATATCCGCTTTAGTGCAAGTCGGCCGAGGCTTCTGAGTGGATTGGCGCATAGTATCAGAAGCGTAATAGAAAGGTTAGAGAAGGATGATCTTGTGGTTACAAGTCTCTAGCCAACGAGGTGGTTCCTGAGATACTGACCGCGCTCTAAGTACTGCGCCCTGCGATAATGCACGCTACCCAGAGATGTGACGTCCGCCCCTTTCTTTCCTTGCATAGACAAACTCCGTGCAATAGTGCCGAATCTCTTGTACGTATGGTTTCCTCCCTGTTAGTTTTTATCACTCCGTAAGCCAGGACTAAGTTTATTTCTCTATGTACTATGAAGACTTTGCCAGTCAGTGACTGCCATGTCCTTTCGTACAGGATATACTACAGGGCTATCTGGCATTGAACAGTATGTCATGCAGGCGATTGAGTTTTAAAAGTCTTTTGGCGTCTTGTAACCAACAAGATCCGTGCTAGGTCATTGCATGTTAGTAAAGACCTCAAGGCATACTAGTGTGTGAAGAGCTCTGAAGCTTCTCTAATTCAGACCTGGGTCTGTATAGTATAGCCCACCAAGCTCCCGATCGCTGCAGGCTTCCGCTTCACACGTCCGCAACTGCAAGAAAGCAAAGCCTAGTCAGATTCTGTAGGAGATGGTGCGGACTTTGACGGCAAGTACCAGTGTCCACTGGAGGCCATAATGAGGGTTATGTGGATGCGTATCCGACCTCACTCTAGTTCTCACTCCCTACACTGTGGGCACCTGCAGTCATCACAACTGCCTCTAAGCCCTATCCCAGTGGTCGGCAAGGCCGCATACCGCAAGACTATGTGGGTCTCCCAACAGTTATGCATGCAGCTGTTCAGGATCGCTCACTCGTGTCACTCGCTCTGCCTGGGCCCCACTACAAGGAATGAGTATACGACGATGTAACTATTCACAAGTCCTGTTTAAAACTGCACACAGAGCAGGTGCAAAAGGTAGAAGCCACCCATATTTTCGACTGCATCAGCTCTCATTAATATGACACTTTTTATTTTAGTTAGCCTTGCGATCTATTTCTCAGCCGGACCTATATTGAGTAGCACGCCCACTTACCTTAATATCAGAAATTATATTCCGAGTACAACTGCTGTTGGGAGAGAATTGCAGGAATCGTTTTCGGCATCGGTTCAACAGGCCTAGAAATCACTGGCATTATTGCAATCGCGACTGCACCTTGTTCAACAGAGGAGGGTTACTACTAGCTCGATGCAGTTATTATGTGTAATCTCTAACTTCTCACTGGCAACAATGTTAGATAATCTGCTTACCTTGATTGCTTGTCGTCTGCTAACAGAAATTTCAGTTGGTTCGATTGCAGCAGATCTTTATTTCTCCTCGCTGGACTATTTGGGCGATACACCTAGTGGCAATCTCGACTATGTTGGATATTATTTCCGCAGTTACGTGAGTGGACTACGCCTATATTCGAAGCTGTCTAATCGCAAGTAGAGGGAAAACGACATCTTCTGCTTACGAGTCGGCACTGCTCGCTCATCTCGCTGCTGCAGCGTCTGTCCAATTGTGTGCTGCGATTATTGTTTCGAGTCTTTCATTTGCCGGCAGAAGCCCTTCCACCCAGCTACGGCAAGGCATATTTATGGTAAGTTTCTGTCTGTATTTGTTACAGGATCTAATTTGTACTAGGCGTGCACTGCTACACAGTTGCTGTGTCGCCTTCCTTTCCATATCACTCAGATTTGGAGTCGACTCATTGTTCTAATAAGCGATCAAATAAGAAGACTGCGCTATCCGTTCTTCCATAGAATGACACGAAATGGTACTTTCTAAATAGCACAACTACAGGCTTAGAAGAGAGGGACACATTAAGCGCAGCGAAGCCTTCCTGCTGAGAGCATGGAGCTAGGGCGCTCTGATCTGTTCAATACTAGGAATTGGAGTGCAGTTGTTGGAGGATTTGGTTAATGAACTATGTCATTTTTAAGGTTAAAGCCTTCTACGTACGACAACCTACTTGTGCTAACACAAGAAGATTAAAAACTCGCAGCAGGCAACACGAATAGTCAAATGCCGTCTTAATCCAATCTCAGAGTGTCACACATACTGGGTCTTTCCCTAGTGTCAAAACTGCGCTTTAGCACCAAGTTTGCTCTTTCCTCTATCTGCCGTTACTCTTTGCCTTGTCTTGAACTTCACATACCTTCCTTTCTGTCTTCTTAATTCCTGTTCCCGCTACTGCGGCTGCAGCCGTTAGACTGAAAAGTACACTCTTGCTAAGCTTAAACTAAACAATCTCCTGGAACAACGCCATGTCGACCTAAGGAAACTCTGCTATGCCGTCGCCAATTTCCCTAGTCCTAGCAGAATATATAGACAAGTGAAGGTAGAGACAAGGTATTGTTGAAGCTGATATACAGGGAGCATGTCGCTTTGGATTAGAATTGCAGATTGAATATGCTACTTAGACTTAATTTGAAGATTTCCTAGGCGGCTCGAGATATATGCAGCAGCCATACTCGGCAACAATCAAGCCGGCTTGATAAGCTGGCTTGATGAGCTTGATCTATCAAGCTTCCTCAAGCCAAGCTCCTCTCATACCAATTTGTTAGCAAGCCAAGCTGAGGATGGAAGCTGGCTTGAGCGGCTTGGCTCGTAGGGGTACGGGGGTTCGAGCCTGCGGGACCTCGGATTAACCCTAGTTGCTTTCTTTTCATTATTTTTTAGCTCCATTTTGCCGGGGTAAATGACACCTCGCGCCATCCCATCTTTTGCAGCCTCGTACCCCATCCAACAGCCGCCAAAAGTACTCAATGTTGCTGCAACCTTTTGCTCCCATCGTCGCCGTCATATTTAGCTGCACCTAAAACAGGCCTCACGGAAGAGCAGACGGACGCGTTTTATGAGTGGAGCAGTTGAGATAACGGAACTTAACGCTATTGACAACTATTGTATATGCAATCAAGCTCATCAATCCAGCTTCAAGCCAAGCCAAGCCGACGATTTTGATCTATCAAGCCTATTAAGTCAAGCCTACAACACCCAAAAACTTAACAAACCAAGTTCACGGCCACGGCTGCCAGAGATGGCAACAAGCCATCTCTGGCAGCAGCTACCCTGATTCCAAGCTCCCCGCCCTAACCCCCGCCAACGCAGCTTCAATTCTTCATCTCCCACTCCGCAATCATTCGCAGTCTCAGCTGCGTGTAGTGCACTCAGAATCTCCTATCACCATCTCGGCTTCCTCTAGCCCGCCTCGGCAGCCTAAGCCTCTGCCCTCGCGAACCCTACTACGGACGGTCTTTACGATCCCTACATCCCAACATCCTTATAATACACAGTCCTTACGGCACAGAACCCCATGAAACAGGCCGTTGGCTGGTTCTGCGGCTGCGTCATTACTCCCCGCCAGCTCCTTCTCAGCCTTGCCTTTATCTTTACTTCCGCCTTGAGCCGCCCCTCCCTTGCCGCCACTAATACGACTGTATGGATGCTTGCAGATATCTAGACTAAAGAATATCGCAATAGCCTTACAAGTCTTTCTTCCGCAATGTGTAGTAGCGCAATTTTACTGCGCTAGGCGACATATTAAGGAAGCGTTTACATATCTCTTGCCACTCTATACCCTGTTTGTCCTTTAATGAGAGTAACTGCACTTCGTCTGACTCTAGCCATGGCTTGTGCGTTCGTCGGATGCATTCTTTTATGACTTTCTCTCTATTCTCGCCTTCTTCGTCTGAGTCGTCGTCTGAGTCGTCCGTTCCATGACTAGAAGTGTTACTATGGGAACTGCTTATTCACTCCGCATTTAAGCCTCTGCGATCGCAGAGGTCTAGGGCACTGTCATCACGCCGATAACCTAGTAGTATCCATGAACTCGGCGATAGCTGGGTCGTGCGGATGACTTTGCCCTATTCGCCGAGGAACCTGCTACCTATGGCTATCGGGTCGAGAGACCAATTCGAGTCGCGATAATGGATAATCGCTGTCATAATCGACGAGCCATTTGGGACAGCACAGAGCGTGAGATCGGTTATCTGATAAGTCTTGTCGAGGCTGGGTTCATAGTTGATGCTGGTTCCATCGCCTGCCGTCCTACCTGGAGAGGATGATTGTGGGGAGCAAGATTGAGGTCTTTTGTTAATCCTAGGCCGTCCCGGCATCGAAATTTGCCGTGTCTGGATCGGTCTTACTTGTTGCTGTGTCCTCGTGGGTACCGTATTGCAGTGCAGTGGTCTGAGAGCAGTGTTGGATAGCCCGCATTTTCTCTTAAGTGCCGAGTCCCTGACCACACGTCGTTGAGGGTTCGTGGGAGGGATGCTGAGTCCCTCATTGTTGTGACCAATTTCATCCTCAAAGCTTCCCCTAACTTTGCCAAAGCTACCTTGTCGATTCATCTTACGCATGTTAGCATCTCTACTGACATCTTGCTCACCTTCTATCCCTTTGAAAGGAGAGATAGATCTTCTTGAATGCTGTAGCTTATCAACTGCTCCCTGGACATGTGCGTCGTGTTCATGTTCTCCATCGCGGAGATCGCTTGGAGACAGGACTAGGCTTACGGCACCATCGCCTTTGTGACTAGCGCCTAAGCGATCAGAGATAGGTCTTTCACTGGGTCTAGGACGGGAAGTTTGGCCGCTCGGGTTCAGCAGAGACGTATACTTAGGCGTGGATGCTAATTCGAGTATGTGGCTCTGTGCCTGTCGCTCAGCCAGCCTTTGCCGCTTCGCTGGATAGGTGTCTTCCGTCTCTAGATCCGGTATAAAGTCCGACATTGCTGCCGAGGTGATTGTTGTCGGATGAACAACTGAAGAATGACGCGATCGTTCACATGTTACTGACGGTGCGTTTGTCCCGCCAACGATACTGAAGAACGTTTCGTTCTCTGCTGGTGATCTCTTTAGGACAGTGTCAGCATAGCTCTATTCACTGATTAGGTGGTGCTCACCCTGACAAGAACTTTCCATATCCTCTACGGAGAAAGCGTGCTCTACAGCTGCGTCGAGATCACCGCACTGTCTGACATGGCCTCCTTCGTGGGCAGCAATCGGGTGGTACCCTTCCTCCTGATAGTCAGAGGCCCTGTTGCTAGGCTGAAAGTGCGTAACGCTGTGGTGTTCTTCAACCGTGCTAATATCCTCAATTAAATGAGAATCTATCGCCTATTAGTAAGATCATCGACTTAACTTACTCAAACGCCTACCTCGATTGCCTCTGTCAAAGGACCCATTCGTGGAAGAATCTGATGTTGTGACGCATGTGACGTGGTCTATTCCTCCCTCGTCGAGCAATTCACAGCCAAACTGGTAGTGACTGATGCCAGATGCGAGATCATACATGTTTCTTCTATAGTCTGCTCCAAATAGGCCGCACATTGCTGAGTCTATCTCCTCAACATCTGCAATATGGCCTGTCGCCTGGACCTCTGCTATCTGTCGAGGGACGGTGTAAGTCTCGCCCCCGATATCTGCACACGAGTTAGTCTGATTCAATTCGCTTGCATAGCTGACGGGCGGACAATACCTTTATCTTGCAATCTAAAATTTTAAGTCGCCCCCTCTATGTAATTTATACGAGTAGTGTGCCCCGTAACCTTGGCCTTAACCTTAGATTTGGTACGCTTGGGTAATGTAGGGTCGTAGTGTTTGAACTGAGACGAAGTGTTCTGAGGAACCGAAGTAAAAGTAGCCATTGTAAGATTGTGATGGGATCTGATGGGACTCGATGGAATCTGATAGACTCTGGCTGAGGAAACAGTGCCGTATCTAGGAGTTTAAATAGCAAACAACTTACTGAGCTGACGGCTTCTGCAGGGGAGAGATTATCAACATAATGACGCTGAATTGACTGTAGTACGTCATCCTCGGTGTCTCCGACGCGATCCTTGTTGGTGCCGCGTCATAATGCTAGGTCTGGCACCAGGAGAGCCAGTGGAACCAGAGAGAGTGGCCATGGTATCCATTCGAACGAAGGAGTTAGTGTGACAACACTGGATGTAACCACGTGACTAGAGTCACATGATATTCTATTGTAGCAGGCACTGCCCGGTGGGCAAGTGCACTTACCTCTGAGCTGAGAGCTCCTGTACACGAACATTAGAACACGACAACAGACAGCAATAAAATAGTTGATCCGCAGTCTCTAACCCAAAGCTACTCACGTAGTTATTGTCAGGCCGGATCAGGCCAGATGACAATATATACTATCCTGCACCATGATCAGTAGTTCACTGATCATACGTACCTTTTTGGTTGCATGGCTTAGTGGTGCAGGGCTGCACCCTGACAGTTATAGTTATTAGTCTAGCTATTAATAATACACGCTATATTCGCTATTATGTACTGACGAGCTACTAACTACTGTTAATAGAGCTACGTTATTTAAATGCTACTTTTACCTTATCTTATTAAGCCTTAAGTATACTATCCTATAAAAGAGTCCATATCTAAGAGCTAATAGATGTAAGGGGCTAGCTCTAGGAGCACTCAAGGAGTAGGTAGCCAATGGCAAGGCCAGGTTAACAAGATTATATTCGATAGCGAGCTAGGCTTCTAGGCTACGTGGCTATCTATATATACATAGGCGGAGAAATAATATTCTAATTAGCTAATTAGTAATTAGAGCGGATAGGAGGAATACTAAAGCTAAAGATAAGGATAAGAGAGTAAGGGCTCTAGCCTATTATAATACCCCCCTTCTAAGAAGAAGTCCCCCCTTTCTTAGGGCTAAAATAAGCAACTATTATAGCGCTATAGGCTGTTATCTTAAGTTAAGGTTTCTAGGCTAGCTAAGCTAGCTAGGCTAGATAAGTTAGCTAAGTTAAGTAGGCTTTAAGGTAGGTATTAATCTAATAGCTAGCTAATCTATAGTAAAGGTAAAGATTATTTAATAGGTAGTATAGGTAGCGTTCGGTCAAGGTAGTAGAGGACTGTAAGGGGCTAGCTCTAGGAGCGCTCAAGGAGTAGATAGCCGATGGCAAGGCCAGGTATATAGTGGTTGTATTCGATAAGGAGCTATTAGTCTATCTACGCTAGTGTTTATCTACCTATTAAATAAATATTAGTTTAAGGTAATCTAAGCGTCTATTAGACGCGTCTACTAAGATTCTATTAAGGAGCTCTACTAAAGGGCGTTTAGCCTATTATAATACTCCCCTCTTTAGAGGTCTACCTATTTTCCTCCTAAAAACTATCTAGGAGGCGTCCTTTAGCGTCGTAGTGTAGTGCTATATAGAATAGCTAGCGGTCTAGGGCTTTTATATTCTTAAGTAGCTAGACTAGCTTAAATGTTATTTAGTAGTATTCTCTCTATTTAACTCTATATTCTTATTTAGATTCTCTTCTAACGTGGCGTTCCTATTCTACTATAATATCTTTTACTACCTATTTATTCTCTCCCGCTACTTATAACGCTAGTAGCTAAGAATTATCTACTTCTTAGCTTAGTAGTAGGTCTAAACTTGCGAGCTTAATCTAGTTAATATAGAATACTAAATAGGGATCTAGAGGCGTATCTAGCTTAACTAAGTAGCTATTAATTACCTCTAGTACTATATACTTAGCGTTTTTTTAGTCTAGCTTCTTTAATATCTACCTAGTGCTATATTACTAGTCTAAGCGTAGCTAAACTTTATTACTTACCTAATATTATTAAGCCTCTCGTCGCGACTTATTCGCTTATTATTCTTGCTTTTACTGCGCGCTCGCTATACTTACTTAGGCTAACTTAAGGACGCTTTAGAGTTTTAAGACGATCTACTCTACTTTCCTATTATCTAAGTAGTTATTAGGTGTACCTAGGGGCAGCGCTCGTTCCTCTAGCGTCTATAGCTATAATAGGTTCACGTTATAGCTATGTTATAAGAAGAAAGGCGATACACCTATCGACGTCGCGTCCCTACCATTAATCGCGATTTAAGCCATTAGGCAGAGCGTGGCCTAGTCTGTCTAAGCCTAGTTCGTGAAGGATTAGATATAGGCTTCCTAGACGCTATTTATTCTCTCTATAGCGCTATCTATCTAGGGGTAGTACGCTATTAATAGCCTCTAATTAATCTTTAAAATCTAGTAGAGTCGTTCTTATAGTTTACTAATAAACTAGTTCTCTTAGTCTAACGTAATCGCGTTAGGTAGCTAGTAGTACGTAACTACTCTTTTAACAAACTTCTAAATTACTATATCTATTATTATAATTAGTAAGAAAATAAAGATTACTCTTTTACTTAGCTAGTCTATTACTACTATAAGACTTATTATACCTTTATTCTTAGGTAGTCTCTCTATAAAGTCTATAGAGATCTTCTTCTATACCTAAGTAGATATTAGAAGAGATTTTAATAACTCTTATTTCTCTTCTCTCTATAGCTTACTTCTACTATAAACGTTATAGTTCCTAACGTACCTCTAGACGTTATCTACTATTTCTAGCTAGAAGTAGTCCCTTATAAGTATCTTATAGGTTACCTCTCTTTTAAGGTAATCTATAATAAGAGACTTATAGGTCTCTTAAATAATCTAAGTACGTATTAACTCGTCCTATAGTACTTATTTTCTCTCTTAGTATATTAACGCTCTATTATTAATTATATATTCTATAATAGAATACTTTAGGCCTAAGCTTAGTAAAAATCTTCTTTCTTTTTACTTAATTACTCTCTTTACTTCCTAGTAAGTTCTATTATTCTCTACTATAATAGCCTATACCTCCTCTAGCTAATTAGAGGTAATAGTAGCCTTACTTTAAGCCTCTTACTCTAAGTAGTTATTAACTAGTAGTAGATCTAGTTCTACTAGAATTAGACTTAGACTAGTATATATTACTAGTATATTCTCTAAATTCTCTTTAGCTAACTCTTTATAGTAGGACGTAGTTAGCTTAAAGACTTATATAAGGCGCTTCTATAAGCGCTTATCCTCTACTCCTATAGGTAAGTTCTATTCTCTTTGCGAGAGTGCGTCTACCCTAATATTCTACTTACCTAGGCGGTATAATATCTCTATATTATAGCGTCCTAGTAGGAGAGACTACTTTATTTAGTACTTATTTAATATTCTAAGTCTTATAAAGTAGTTTAGGTTCTTATAATTAGTAATTACTTTAAACTTAATAATTAAGTATAATTTAGCGTTCTACTCCTCTAAGTAGTAAATTACTACTAGTAGTTTTTTATTATAAATCTTATAATTATACTTATAGGAGTTATTCTTTCTTAAAAAGTATATATATAGTCTTAAGATATTATTATCTCTATATTAGAAAAGCACCTCTTCTATAGTATATTCTAATAAGTTATACTCTAGTACTATCTCCTTATTTAGGTTAAAACTAGCTAGTATAGGCTCTAAAATAAAGACTTTCTTTAGCTTCTTAAAGGCTAATTACTCTTTAGAGCCCTATTAAAAGGTTATATTACTAGTAAGCCTAGTAAGAGGTATAGTAACTTAAGCGAAGTTCCTAATAAACTTTTAGTAGAAGTTAGTAAACCCTAAGAATAATCTTACTCTTTTAACTATACTTAGTACTTCTTACTTATAGATTATAGCTACCTTCGCGGGGTCTATACTAATTCCTTTTTTAACTTTAATAATAAACCTTAGGTACTTTATAGACTTAACCTCGAACTTACACTTCTTAATATCTATATAAAGTCTAGCTATCTATAGCTTACTAAGTACCTTTTAGACGTACTCTTAGTATTAGCTTTTACTTCCGTCCGTATAGATTAACACGTTATTAAAGTAAGCTAAGTAGAAGTCGTTAAAGTACTCTCGCAGGGTCTAGTTAATATACCGCTAGAAGGTACTTAGAGAGTTTACTATGCTAAAGGGGGTGACTAGCTACTTAAATAGCCTAAAGCGCGTTCTAAACGTAGTCTTTTATTTATTACCTTCTATAACGCGAATCTTATAGAAGGCTATAATAATATCTAGCTTAGTAAACTATTTCGCCTTACTTAGGTTATTAAGCGTCTCTTAGATTAGAGAAAGAGAGTATCTATTCTTTTTAGTAATCTTATTTAACGCTCTATAGTTAATATAAAGGTAGAGGCCTCCTTCTAGCTTCTTCGCGAATAATACTAGCGTAGCTACTAGTAAGCTACTAACTTAGATAAATTCTTTCTTAAGTAGAGATATAAGCTTCTTACGTAAAATTAATAACTCTTTCTTAGATATACTATATAGTAGCCTCTATAATAGTTAAGCGTCTTTTAGGTTAAGTTTAATCTTATAGTCTACTCTTAGACTTCTATATAGAGATAGCTTATTTATCTTTTTTAAGTTAAATAACTTATAGAACTCTTAGTACTAAGTAAGTAGTATTACTTTTATATCTATCTTCTTCTTAGGTTATAATATCTTATTAATATCTATAATTAACGTAGTAAATATCTAAACTCTACTTAGACTTTTCCTATAAGTTAATATAGTAAATACTACTATATTTACCTATTATAGCTTAGATAGTAATTTCTTCTCTTTCTCTATTTATACTTAGATACTTACTAAGTAGATATAGAGGCTCTTCTTAGCTAAGCTAATAGATACTTTATAGTAATCTAACTAGCTCTTTCTTAGAATAACGTCTTCTCTTAGTATATTAATAATATATATATAGGTACTTTTTTTATATCTATATATTCTAAACGTCTATTAGATAATCTTAATTATTTAAGATATTTTCTTATTAATTCCTTTAATTCTATAAGGGGGGATAGAGAAGCGCTTAAGATAGTTTTAGTTAGTAAATCTTTTATTTACTAGAGTATAATATAAGTAACTACTATCTATTAACGCTATTACGTTATAGATATTATTAATAATTACGTTAATAGTTAGTAGTAGTGTGCGTATATACTTCTATTAAAATTAGTTCTATTTACTATAAGTATTCTAATCTATCTTCTAAGGCTCTAAGCTAAGACTCTAGCTTAAAGCTACTCTTTTCCTAATATACTATCTAAGTATTCTAAGCGTTCCTTATCTTAGGCGTATACGAGATAAGCCTTCTAGATCTTAACTATCTCTAGATATTCTCTAATAAAGTATTCTTTCTTACTATATATAAAGTAGGTAGAGATACTACTCTTAAGTCTTTTCTTTTATATATTAGCTTTATTTACTCTTATAGATTCTTAGTCTATCTTCTCTACCTAGAGCGTAGTCTAAGAAGTAGTTAAGAATACTTATTCATAAGTTAGGGTCTTCTCTTTATTCTTACTATAGAATTAGATCTAATATAGATTATTAAAGAGTTTAATCGCTTTATCTATATACTCTTTTAAGCTTATATTCTTTAGAGTATAGAGTATCTACTTTTAGAGTTCTTTATTTAGCTCTTTACTAAATATTTATTAGGCTATTATTAGACTAAACTCTTATCTTAACTTAACTTATAGCTAGTTAAACTCTAAGATATAGTTATAGATTAGTTACTAGCCCTATCTAAAGTAGTAGAGCTTATTAAGTGCTCTTTACTATTAGTATACGTTCTAAAACTATATATCTATATATTCTTAGAGGCCTATAACTAACCCCTCTCTATTCTCTAGAACCTATAGTAGTAATATCTAATTTACTTTATTTTTAGTATAGCTAAGTACGTATTAAATCTTTATATTTTCTATTAGGAATATATCTTAGTTATACTCTAGTTTTTCTTTATACTTAAACTTCTAACTAAGATAGTTATTACGTATACTATTAAAACGCTCTAGATTAGAGAACTTACTCTTGCGAGTAGGGACTTGCGATACTTCTATAGGAGGGGGTGATGGCGGGGTGGCGAGCGCAGGTGAAGCGTCTGAACGTCTATCGCTCTACTTCCGCTCTAGCACCTCTAGTTAATTAGCTATTAGGCTTAATATCTCTATTATCTGCGCTATTATCGCGGCTATAGAGTTATAGTTAGCTTTTAGTAGGCTTACTTACTTAGATAAACCTTTACTACCTATTATTACTAACCTCTTAACTATAGCCTTAATAGTAGGCCTAATAGTAGCTTCCTTCTAACTATTCTCTCTTAGCATCTAAGTGATCTCCTATAAGATCTCTTTATCTAATACGCCTACTCGACTCTTCGCCGTCGTATAAGTAGCTAGCTCTTCCACGTTTAGATTAGGAGCGTTATTATTTATTATCTAATTAATTATTAGACGTCTCTAGTGCTATTATTATTACCTACCTTAATTATAGGGCTTCTAATTACTTTTTAATTAACTTATATAGGTAGTCTCCTTATAGCCTACTTCTCTATAATAAGGACTTAGGTAGGTCTTCTTATACGCCTACGTCTTTATAGCGCCTTCTAAGTAGTCTTTAAGTACTTAGAGTAATCTTTACTAGTCTAATACTAGACTTCTATTATAGTCTTTAGTAACTTACGTTACTTTTATACTTATAATAGTTAGAGTCCTCTTTTATATAAAGGACGTTTAATTATAGCCTATATCTCTACTTAGAGATCTAATAAGACTTTAACTAAAGCTTATTTCTAGACTTATAAGTAGCTATTAGTAGACTCTTATCTATCTTCTACTTAGAGCTCTAACTAGCCTTTAGTTTTCTACGTAGTATTAGTATCTAGGTCTTTAGCTTTTAAAGATATTATATAGGGCTTTCTATTAAGACTTACTTCTAGCTAGCTACTATTTACTTTACTAATTTATCGCAACGCGTTAACCTTTAGTAACTACTTCTTATAAAGGGTTACTAGATAGACTTACTATCTTATAGTAGATCGTCTAGCTATTATCTAAAGGCCTTTTATACTATAAATAATACTAATCCTATATAATAGGTTAACCTACACGCACGTAATAAAGTAGCGGTTAAGGAGCTTAACGCGCAACGCGTTAATAGAGCTTTATAGGGAGGCTCTATTAATTAGAATTAAATATAAAATATAAGAGGCTAGCTCTAGGAGTACTTAAGAAGTAGATAGCTAATAGTAAGGCTAGGTATATAGTAGTTATATTTAATAAGAAGCTATTAGTCTATCTACGCTAGTGTTTATCTACCTGTCGGATAAACATTGGTCTGAGGTGATCTGAGCGTCTATCGGACGCGTCCACCAAGATTCCATCGAGGAGCTCTACCAAAGGGCGTTCAGCCCGTTACAAGGACGAGGATAAGGACGAGGACGATCTAGATTGCGGTGTAAGGATAGGTCTGGCGACACCTATTCGGATCGGATCGATATCCATCTGCTGGCTGTGTCGGTTTCGGCGGGGCTGGCTGGACGGAAAACGCTTCGAACGCCTCTCGGCGCTCTGCATGGTCTCCACGTACTGGTCGTACGTAAGGCTGAAGAGGGAGTCGTTTGACTCCTCAAGCTTCTGCCTAGGTGACTATTAGAGGCTATAATATAGCGTTGTAATATAGAAGAGATCTAGCTAAGAAGAAGCTTTTACCTTAAATAATAGCCTCTTAAATAACGTAAGGTATATAATTAGAGACATTATTTTTTTAGTAGATTTAGAAGAAGTGCTAAATTATCTCTTATTACTTATATAGGTTATAGTAAAGGTACTAAAAGAAAGAGAAAATTTATTTTAGACTCTAGTCTAAATTCTTTTTAGACTATCTATAAAAGTAGAGAATAAACGCCTATTAAAGCTATTTAAGGCGATCCTAAACGTAGTTAAAGATATTAGCTCTATTAAGCTAATCTAATTAGAGCTTCGCTCATATAGATCGCAGCCATGTACGCAGCGTGTGCGGCTTGCCGTCGAATTTAGGCGGGTCGGGTAGGCGCGCTCGGACTTGCGTCTAAGCGTCGTTCGGGTGCTGGCGGGACTGGAGCTGGGCGACGCTGTCGCGTAGAGCGATGATCTCGGATCGCTGGTTCTGGAGCTCCTGCTGGAGCTGCTGCACAAGTAGTAGCAGGGTGTCGTAGTTCTAGCTAGACATCGTAAAAAAATTCTAGTAAGGGCTAGATACTCATCTAATCTCTTCTTAGGCGGGCTAGCAATTAATTATAAAATATAAGAGGCTAGCTTTAAGAGTACTTAAGGAGTAAGTAGCTAATAGTAAGGCTAAGTTAATAAGATCATATTTAATAGCGAGCTAGGCTTCTAGGCTACGTAGCTATCTATATATATAGGCGGAGAAACAATATTCCGATCGGCTGATCGGCAATCGGAGCGAACAGGAGGAACACCGAAGCTGTAGGCGAGGACAAGAGAGCAAGGGCTCTAGCCCATTACAATAGAGCCTAATTTATAATAGCTACTACTAAGTTAGATAGACTAATTATAAGAGTAATAGTTCTACTTAAGAAATCTATAGACTAGAAGGAATAAATCTTCTTATAAAAAGATAGTATAAAGAAGTATTAACTATATTTTATAATTAATTCAGACTTTAATAAGGTAGCTCTTAAGAAGCTTAAAAAGCTAATAGTTATTAAGCAAGAGTAGCATGTTACAGATAACAAGCAAAGGCCTCTCCTAGTCGAAGGATGCGATGTTGGCAGCCAATAGTCGCACGAAACGAAGGATAATAGCGTAGAGCGCGTAGGTCACGTAATCAATATTACGCTAAGACTAACTATTAGGCGCTAGTATATAATAGTAGTATCTAAGTAATAATAGCTGTTAGAGATATCAAGTAGAATAAAGATAATATTATAATAGTAGTAATAGTAATAGACTTAGTAATAAGGATATAAGAATAGAAAAGTTTCACTATTTCTCTTATTATAGTTAATTCTTTTATAGTTTTATCTCTTATATAAATTATAAACTAGTTATTCTATTACTTATATAGAATTAAATTATCTTTACCTGAATATCTACTATTCTACTTAGTTACTAGATAATTCTACGGGCCTACCGCCATATAATACCTCGCCTGCCTTAGTATGGACCAGGAATAGAGAAGTATCGCCGAACCCCGTATAACATAGTACCGTAATAAAATTAAAAAGAATACTTACGTTATATTTAAGAAAATAACAACTAAGAAGTTCTTGTAATACTAGTAAGTAGAGAGAAACTATAATTAAGCACTAGCTAGATATAAAATTAAGAGGAAAGTATTAAATAACATTACTTAGGAGATTAGCTAGACGATTAGTCGCCGCTATGTACACCTAATTTAGAGTAACGATACTACGTAAGCTTGCTTAAAGAGGCTAAAGAAGTGTAACGGGCTAAACGCCCTTTGGTAGAGCTCCTTAATGGAATCTTAGTAGACGCGTCTAATAGACGCTTAGATTACCTTAGAGTAATATTTATCTGACTAGTAGATAAATACTAGCGTAGATAGACTAATAGCTCCTTATTGTAAGGGCTAGCTCTAGGAGCACTTAAGGAGTAGATAGCCGATGGCAAGGCCAGGTATATAGTTATTATATTTAATAAGAAGCTATTAGTCTATCTACGCTAGTATTTATCTATTTACTAGATAAATATTAGTCTAAGGTAATCTAAGCGTCTATTAAATATATTTACTAAGATTTTATTAAGAAGCTCTACTAAAGGGCGTTTAGCCTATTATAATACCCTCTTCTTTTAGAGGTCTATTTATTTTCCTTCTAAAACCTGTCTAGGAGGCGTCCTTTAGCGTTATAGTGCGGTACTATATAGGATAGCTAGTAGTCTAAGGCTTTTATATTCTTAAGTAGCTAGACTAGCTTAAATAACGTTTAGTAGTATTCTCTCTATTTAACTTTATATCTATATTTAGCTCCTCTTCTAACGCGGCGTTTCTATTTTACTATAATATCTTCTACTACCTATTTATTCTCTTCTACTATTTATAGCACTAGTAGCTAGGAATTATCTACTTTTTAGCTTAGTAATAAGTCTAAACTTATAAGCTTAATCTAGTTAATATAGAATACTAAGTAAGGGCTTAAGAGTATATTTAGCTTAACTAAGTAGCTATTAATTACTTTTAGTACTATATACTTAGTATTTTTCTAGTCTAGCTTCTTTAATATCTACTTAGTATTATACTACTAGTCTAAGCGTAGCTAAACCTTATTACTTACTTAGTATTATTAAGCCTCTTATTACGACCTATTTACTTATTATTTCTACTTCTACTATGCGCTTACTATACTTACCTAGGCTAACTTAAGGACGCTTTAGAGTTTTAAGATAATTTACTCTACTTTCTTATTATCTAAGTAGTTATTAGGCGTACTTAGAAAGAGCGCTTATTCTTCTAGTATTTATAGCTATAATTAGTTAACGTTATAGCTATATTATAAGAAGAAAGGCGATACACCTATTAACGTCGCGTTCCTACTATTAATCGCGGTTTAAGCTATTAAGTAGAGCGTGGCCTAGTCTATCTAAGCCTAGTGTAAAAACGTCGCCCTATGCCACTGCGCCAGTACGTGCCCAAAAAAGGTACAGTAACGATAACTATCGTTACGGTGCATAGGATAGTATATATATCGATCGTGACACCTAGTTCGTGAAGAATTAGACATAGGCTTCCTAGACGCTATTTATTCTCTCTATAGCGCTATCTATCTAGGGGCAGTACGCTGTTAATAGCCTCTAATTAATCTTTAGAATTTAGTAGAGTTGTTCTTATAGCTTAACGTACCTCACGGGCTCGTGGATCACCCGGGCTCGTGGATCACCCGGGCTCGTGGATCACCCGGGCTCGTGGATCACCCGGGCTCGTGGATCACTTTTGCCAAGCCCCCACCAAACTCTACCTTCCTACATAATGCCTTAATAATAACGCTAGATAGAATCTTCTAATAAATATTAGATATAGACTACCCTTTAGGCTCTTAAATAAGACGTAATACTCTCTTAGTAACGCGCTATAGCTATCTATAACGTCGCTTAATTAATACTAAGCTACTAACGCGTAGGATAGACTCTATAAGTAGATTACTAGCCTAAATTAAAGAATCTAACTAAGAATAAGAAGGACGTAGTTATTAAGCATATACTTAAGCTAGTCACCTAAGGACTTCCCCCTAGGCTTGTAGCTATAGCTAATATAGCTAATTCTTTGCGCATAGAGCGCAATATGGGCTAAGTTAGCTTAAACTAGCCTAGTACGTTTATTAAAGGCCGCCCTAAGCTCATAACGAAGTTTAATCGTAAATACGACTATAAGAGAGCCCTCTACGAGGATCCTAAGATTATATAAAGCTAGTTTAGCCTAGTAGCTAATATTAAAGCTAAGTATAGTATTCTAGATAAAGATATATTTAACTTTAATAAGGCTAGCTTTATAATAGGCTAGATATTTACTAGTTTAGTTATTATAGCTTTAGAGAGACGAGAATAGCTAAAGGTAGTATAGTAAGATAATAAAGAGTAGATAATAGTTATCTAGGGTATTAACGCGATAAGGTAAGCTATTCTACTCTTTATTATCTTTAAGAGCTACTATCACCTCTCTACTTAGTATAAGGAGGGGGATCTACCTTATAATTAGATTATTATAGTATCTAAGAATAGCTAAATAATAAATAAGCTTAGCCTATAGTAATTAAAGCACTTTAATAAGTATATAAAGAAGAGAGTAGTTAGTAGCTACTAACTACTTATAATTAATAGCTATAAGAGCTATAACTCGCTCGCTTTCTAGAAATACTATAAGAAGAATAAGATTATTACTATCTATATACCTCTATACTTATTATACCTTCTATAGTCTCTTAATATAGAGTATTTTTCGCCTTTAAAGATAGCGTATAGCTACTAAGCTAAGAATCTTATATATAACTAGATTACCTATATTATAAAGCTTAAGTTCTTACTATACTTTATACGCGCCTATAATATAGTAATTACTTTTAGTAATATCTAAGGAGAGTTTTAAGGCGCTAGATTAGTCTTATTTAACTTAGAATAGATTATAATAGCGCTTAATATCTAGCTATATACTTTATTATTACTACTTCTTAGTAATAAGCTTTAGTAGTTGTAAACCCTAAGTAATACCCTTAAATTAGGGTCGTAATTAACGCTTATAAAGGTAAGAATTTAGAGGTATATAGATAGCTTACTAACGTCTATAGTAGAGGCTTTTAAAAAGGTCTTAAAGCGAGTAGTAATTATTACGTATAAGCTAGTATTAGCGTAAAAGGAGATTATAAAGCTTTAAGTAGTAAATAAGGCTACTACGCGATATAGATCGCACAAAAGAAAGCAGGTTTAAGTAGAGGGGACCTTAATAGTTGAGGATAGGGCTCGTTTAGCTGCTCTCAAGGACTTTGGGGCGCGTAGTGATGGGAAGAAGCTAAAGAGGCGGGTGCGCGCTAAAGTAGGTGAACCATCTCAACGACGGTGTACACAGTGCAAAGAGACTAGGCATAATGCGCGTACCTGCTAGAAGGTAGTAGAAGTAGAATCTGAATGATATCGCATCTTACTTTATACTATATAGGGCCAAAGTGGGCTATTTTGCGCCAGAATGGGGTGGTTTTAGTGGGGGCTTGGCAAAAGTGATCCACGAGCCCGGGTGATCCACGAGCCCGGGTGATCCACGAGCCCGTGAGGTACGTTACTAATAAATTAGCTCTCTTAGTCTAATATAATCGCGTTAGGTAGCTAGTAGTATGCGACTATCTTTTTAATAAACTTCTAAACTACTATATCTGTTATTATATTTAGTAAAAGAATAAAGATTACTTCTTTACTTAGCTAGTCTATTATTACTATAAAGCTTATTATGCCCTTACTTTTAAATAGTCCCTCTATAAAGTCTATAGAAATCTCGTTCTATACCTAAGTAAGTATAGGCTGGCAAATGGGTTGGGGCAACCGCGGGCTAGGTTGGGGTTGGGTTATGGGCTGCAAGGACCAGAGTCGGGGTTAGGTCGGGGATATACCGGCCTAGGTCGGGGTTAGAGTGGGGCCACTCTAGCACGGGGCTAGGCTAGGTTAGAGTTAGGTTATCTTATTCTCCTCTAAAAAAGTCGCTTATATAGAGCTTCTATATTATTATAGTTATTTATTATTGTAAGGGGCTAGCTCTAGGAGCACTCAAGGAGTAGATAGCCGATGGCAAGGCCGGGTAACAAGATTGTATTCGATAGCGAGCTAGGCTTCTAGGCTACGTGGCTATCTATATATGTGGGCGGAGAAACAACATTGCGATCGGCAGATCGGCAGTCGGAGCTGGCAGGAGAAACACCTAGGTCGTAGACGAGGACAAGAGGGCAAGGGCTCTAGCCCATTACAATTATAACTCCTATATATATAGCTTTACTATAATGCGTAGGTAGCGTAGCTATCTAAATTTATAGCTATTTTTAACTAATTTAACTTTAACCTCTACTATAGCCTAGCCTATACCTAACTCTACTTAAGGCTAATCTAACTCTACCTCTATACTATTACTAATTACCTTAGGTTAGTGTTAGGTTGGGTTAGAGCCGCTGCCAAGACAATCTAACCCCAACCCAACCTAGACCCATTTGCTAGTCTAAGTAAGTATTAGAAAAGATTTTAATAACTCTTGTTTTCTTTCTTTCTATAGCTTGCTTCTACTATAAATATTATAGTTTCTGTTGGTAGGCCTTGTACGATCGTACGGGTGATAACAAAAACGAGGTTCTTTTTGTGACTTGGTATTGGTATTATTCATCTATGAACGTGGGTGCTACGAAGGTATACCTAAGCTCGGCGCGAGCCGGACCGAAGTAGGATCGAGTCGGCTCGTGGGCGAGTGTTGAGCAGCCAACGTCTCTACCGATACTCACGATCCGACAGTTTCTAATATACCTCTAGGCGTTATCTACTATTCCTAGCTAGAAGCAGTCTTTTATAAGTCTCTTATAGGTTACCTCTCTCTTAGAGTAACTTATAATAAGAGACTTATAAGTCTCTTATATAATTTAAGTATATATTAGCTTATCTTATAATACCTATTTTCTTTCTTAGTATATTAATACTCTATTATTAATTATATATTCTATAATAGAATACTTTAGGCCTAAGCTTAGTAAGAACTTTCTTTCTTTTTACTTAACTACTCTTTTTACTTCTTAGTAAGTTCTATTATTCTTTACTATAATAGCCTATAGCTTTTCTAGCTAATTAGAGGTAATAATAGCTTTACTCTAAGCTTCTTACTTTAAGTAGTTATTAACTAATAATAGATCTAGTTCTACTAAAGTTAGACTTAAGTTAGTATATATTATTAATATATTCTCTAAATTCTTTTTAACTAATTTCTTATAGTAAGACGTAGTTAGCTTAAAGACTTATATAAGGCGCTTTTATAAGCGCTTATTCTCTACTTCTATAGGTAGATTCTATTCTCTTTATAAGAGTGCGTCTATCCTAATATTCTACTTACTTAGGTAGTATAATATCTCTATATTATAGCATCCTAATAGGAGAGACTATCTTATTTAATATTTATTTAATATTCTAGATTTTATAAAGTACTTTAAGTTCTTATAATTAGTAATTACTTTAAACTTAATAACTAAGTTTAGTTTAGTATTTTACTTTTTTAAGTATTAAACTACTATTAGTAGTTTCTTATTATAGATTTTATAGTTATATTTATAGAAGTTATTTTTTCTTAAGAAGTGCGCATATAATCTTAAAATACTATTATTTCTATACTAAAAAAGTACCCTTTCTATAGTATAACGTACCTCACGGGTTCGTGCACCACACAGGTTCGTGCACCACTTTTGCCAAGCCCCCACCAACTCTACCTCTATACGTGATGCCTCAACAACAACACCAGATAGAGCCTTCTAATGAGCGTCAGATACAGACTGCCCTTCAAGCTCTTAAACAAGACGCGACACTCTCCTTGCGACGCGCTGCAGCTATCTACAAAGTCACTCATACAACACTAAGCCGCCGACGCGCAGGACAGACTCCACAAGCAGATCGCTGGCCTAAATCAAGGAATCTGACAAAGACTGAGGAGGGCGT
>QXCR01000260.1:0-28150 GCA_004380135.1 Stemphylium vesicarium
ACGCCGCTGTCTGTCTCCATCCATATTACAAATACTACTGCGATAACAGCTGGGCAGAGAAAGCTGGTTGGATTGAGGCTGCTAATGCTGGCTTTCAGCAGCTTTGGGCGGAGTATAAGCAGCAGCGGCAGCAACCTCGCCCAAGGGCGCCTCCAGCAAGCAGTATAGACGAGGCAATCAACGCAATTGCGGATGTCTGCGCGGGTACCAGCTGCGGTGAGCTTGACGAGTTCGACAGCTGGAAGAAATTCGAGCCAAAGTGGACGCAGGATCAATACGAGGCAGGTGGCAATCCTGTTCAGTATTGGATCAGCCTACGCCCAAAGTACCCGCAATTGGCCGCATTTGCCATAGATATATTGACGATACCGGCATCAAGCTGCGATTGTGAGCGCATGTTCAGCGAGCTTGGTGACCTCCTTGAGCCGAAGCGACGGGCTATAGGCTCGCAATTGCTTGCAGCTATTCAGCTAGTAAGATTATAGGTTAAGAGCGGCTTTAAGCTCCTAGATGAGAAGGCTGAGAGTGAGCTTACTAACGAAGATATCGCGAGAAGGTATAATGTGGGCGAATAGGACACTTCATGTTAGTAATTTAGGTGTCTTTGCATCCTTATAGCATACAATTCGATTAATCTATAATTAATCTGTAATCAAGCAACTCCTAAAACGTCGCTAATTAACTCAACTCAAGCAAGCTCTCTAAGAATCACCAATCAAGTCAACTTAGTGCGCGCGGATTGATTGAGTTGATTGTTGGCAAGTCTGATGATAGGACAACACCCACACAACGCCGGCGGTAACCAGCCGCACACACCAGCCTAAGGTATATTAATTGCCTGGGCTAACGTTAGTAGGAGATCACCTAGCCACATCGCAATCTTGCAACTTGCATAGGAAACAAAAGTAGACGTTGTATGCGTTTAAGAACCTTTCACCTACTTAGACTCTAAAACCTCAACACACCCTAGATATAACTTGCACGCCCTAGTAACTAACTAGGGCTATAATAACCCTAAAACTAGAAGAGCACTCTGCCCTTAGGTTATAACCTATATCCGCAAAGACTATAGACTTAAGTCTAAAGTCATCTTCCTAAAAATTAACCGAGACCTGCTCTAGGTTAAGGTGAATGGCTACTCAATTCTTAACGCCTACCGCCAACCTACCAGTACTGGAGTCTTACAATACGTCGTGTTGCTGCTGCATCAAGTCGGGTTGACGCTGGTCCGCCTGAGGCGTCTCCCCCACCCAAATTTGGCAGAAACGGGCGCCAACTCAAGACGCCAGGGAGATTGAAGCAGTGCAAATGATCTAGAAGCTTCTATATATCATGTCGCGCGGTAGGGTGCGGGTATTGTGGACAGAAAGATCAGGAAAGAGTGTATGTTGTATTGAATGTAGCATCCTAGCTGAGCATATATAAAGGTCATCGCGCGGCGTTATTAGTAACAAGGTTTCCGACAGCGCTTGGCCTGCGACATATCACTACCTCAGAAAGTTTCACAATAATAGCTATCGTGTGTGGCTCAATAACCTCATCTTTTTGATTGTCCCATATTGGTGGTGGCTCGTTGACTGAACTGGCTCGTTGACTGCGCACGGACTGTAACGTGCGCTTGATAGAAGGCTCTCTCGTCAGCTTTGCCGCCACCGATTTTATCTCGCTGCACAAATAACATCCAGCTATTTTCCCAAAGAATGTGCACGTATAAATCGCTGCTATCACTGTACCAATCTTAAAACTACAGTGTATAGTTTTACAAGCTGGATAGGGTTGTGTCAAAATGGTGTTCAGTGTGCACCACGTGAATTTCTGCATCAAGAGCACGGACATGGTGGTCATAGCTCTACCGAGGGCCAAGCCGAACAGGCATCCTGACTTTGGATTGTTCGTCCCGCACAAAGCACGCTCAGCCCTGGCAATCGCGGAAAGCATTCCATTTCAAGCGGTTGTGCCATGCAGAGATGCCCTCTCACAGGCGCCTTGCCTCGTAGTGCCGCTCGATCGCCGCGAACGCCACGTAGCAACAGCGCAGCGGTCAGACTGCCGACCGAACCTGATGCTAGGAACTTCCGATCCCGGTACCGTAACGTGCGGGATCAGTAAGCTGGCCACCTCACCAAGTTATCGCAACTCCATCTGCGCCAACGACTATGGCTCAACAACAACGTTCTCAGCAGACCTCTCGTCAAGGAAGAATTAGTCTAGCTTTAGCATCTTATTATAATAACCCACTACAATCACTCGGCGCACTCGCGATAACGTACGACGTCCCAAGATCAACTACAGACGCGTCTCCAAGGTACCCAGCCACGATCTGAGACTACGTCTGTCAATCGCAACCTACACCTGGTCGAGGAGCAGTCTCTTATGCAGTGGATCCTAGATCTTAATCGACGAGGCTTTCCGCCCCAGGCCATCGACGTGCGGCGTATGGCAGACGCTCTACTCGCCGCGCGCGGCCAAGATCCACCACCACAACCTGTTGGCCAGAAGTGGGTGTCGCGCTTCGTCAACAGCCAATCTGAGCTACAGAAAAAGTGGGATAGAAAGTTCCATAGCTAGCGCGCTCGATGTGAGGATCCTGTCGCAATGGCAGCGTGGTTTAAGCTGGTAGAGGAGACGCGCCAGGTCGATGGGATACTAGACACAGACACGTACAACTTTGATGAGACTGGCTTTATGATAGGCGTCGCAGCGACGTCTAAGGTTGTCACAAGCTCAGATACTATAGGTCGAGCAGTCACTGTACAGTCAGGCAATCGCGACTGGGTCACGACTATCGAGTGTATCGACGCGTCCGGCTGGTGTCTTCCGCCGTTCGTGATCCTGTCTGGGAAACTCCACCAGGCTAGCTGGTATTAACACCCGCCAGACTGGGTAGTCGCCGTATCCGACCACGGCTGGACGACAGATGAGCTCGGCGTCGAGTGGGTAAAACACTTCAACAGGCATACAGCTTCTCGTACGCGTGGAGTCTACCGGCTTCTTATCCTAGATGGCCATAGTAGCCACGCTACGCCTGAGTTTGACCAGAACTGTACAGAGAATAAGATCATCACTCTCTGTATGCCAGCGCACACGTCCCATCTACTCCAGCCGTTTGATTTAAGCTGTTTCTTTCTGCTTAAGCGCGCGTACGGTCACGAGATCCAGGAGCTCGCCCGCTAAGGCGTCTACCACGTTGACAAGGAAGACTTTCTCACGATCTATACACGGATCCAGCCAACAGTATTCACGCAGCAGAACATTCAGGCTGGCTTCCGGGCGACAGGGCTTATTCCTCCCTGCCCAGACCGCGTGCTATCGTCGCTTACAGTCGTCCGGACGCCGTCTCCACGAGCAACAACAGCAGATAACAACGTCGCATGGACAGCAGAGACACCGCGTACAGTAGCGCAGCTTCAGCAGCAGGCTCGTCACATACAGGACCTACTTCGTCGCCAGTCACAGAGCCCAACAAGCCAAGCTATCCGCCAGCTTGTCAAAGGTTGTCAGCTTGCGATGGACTCAGCAACTATGCTCGCAGAGGAGAATAGGAAGCTTCGTACGGCTAGTCAGCGCCAACAACGTAACAGAGACCAACGGCGTCAGTATATAGCTCGTGGAGGTGCTCTCCAGGCTCAGCAATGCCAACAGCTCGCTGCAGAGGCAGAAAGGGTGGTCGCGGAGGTAGAACAAGCTCTAGCTACTCAAGGACGTCAGCGCACACCACCAACGTGTAGCAAGTGTCACGTTCAAGGACACACGCGGACTCAATGTAGACAGGAATAGACTAGCGATCTACAGAATTTCACGCTATTATATTATGTTATTGTGCAGATATCGTGCAGAGCGTTGCGTTACGTGGAACACGTTACTTTCACTGGTTCCGTAAGCAATGGCGGCTTATCAAAGCGCCAAGATACTCTCGTGTTATATGTGTCTGTAGTTGGCTCGGCTCAAACACCGTGCTGCATCGAGCAATGTCCGGTTCGCTCTAGCCTACTGATTCCATACCGCAACGGTCCTTTAATCTCTAGCTAAGATGGAAATGACGCGGCCTGCTATGATATCAGCGCTAGTGGTTGCTAACAACTACCTGGGAATTAGCGTCTCTGTCAATTCGCTACACTTAGTCTACTTTGATCAAGATCGTTAATGCAGCAGGGCTTGCAGAATTCAAGCTTTATGGATATTGCCAGTACTGAACGGTACTTCTGTGACGTAAAAACAGCAGCATATCTCGAACTATCCTGGAACTTTGGCAGCATAGCGACGTATCGGTGGATCATGTAGTGCTCTCAACTACTGTGGCTATGAGGATGGTTCTACAGGGCTGTTAAATGCATGGAGACATATTGCCATAGCAGACGAACATGTCGTATCAGAGGATAAACGAAGAACTTGATAGCTAAACCCTCCCGTACACAAGACGTCCAGGCATGCAGGGCTTACCAGTCTTCCCAGCTTCCAAACAGCTGCGTCGGAATGCAAGCTAGAGCAGGGGTAGGATTCGATGCTCCTCAAAACCTTATCCGAAAGGTTTGCTTCCGTCACATGAGTGCCTCCATCTTACGGCCGCGATTTAGCCGAGTAGGTGCCGCTCGATCCAGCTACAGCGTGCCTCGCGACTCCCTTTCCATTCATTTCCACCCCATGCTGCGGCCATGTGTAGAAGCACACTATTTTCCACTGTCTGGGTCAGCTAATTACTCTCGAGTCTTTTACTACGTGAAAAAAACTTGACTACTTCGTGATGACCCTTTACCTTCTTGCCTCTATCAATTACCATACTACAAGGCCTTTGATGTTTGTCCTATTGATGCAATTAGCCAGCACCCCGTGAATTGGTTTCAAACAGGCATCACTACCATGAAACCTAATTTCTGATCACTGGTTGACAAGCAGGCATTGTATGCCTCATCCCGCACCTGACGGCTATCCTGGGGTTGATGGCGTGGTGGCCGATTTAAACCACCAAACCCACATCAAAGTTGGGGCTACTGGATCAAAAAAAAAGCTACTACTGTGGTACCTATGGCGGAGAGGTATATAGGCCTTGATACATGTATCTATTTTTTGAGCGCGACTGAAAAGTTGAGACTCAGGTCAAACCGCGATCGAATAGCTGTTGAAGCTGGTGCAGGCTTTGGTATCTCTTCTCTACTACGATGGGCTGTTGGGCGGTCGGCACGCTCGGATCGTACCCGAGAAGACGAAAGACCCAGAAAGCTACCAGGAGTGACTAGGCTACATGAAGCTGCTGGTTTATTCCGCTTACGTGGCCCTTAGTGCTTATCAGGCCCAAGGTTCCTCCTGCTTATCTCGGAAGTCACATGAGTAGGCAAAGACACGAATCTATACAGCCCGAAAGGAAAGTGCACTATCAGGCAAGAACCTTTGTCACCAGCTCCTGCGCCTGTGTTCTCTTATCATATTAACCTACTGCAATGATTAGACACCTATCTTGACTGTATTTCGCAAATTCTCAATACGCGACTATGGATAATATCACAAACTATCAACCGCGACCTCAGCTTGCAGCCAATCCGGGGGCAGACAATGTTGCTGTCATAACCGAAATGCCTGAAAATGTGGATGCAGAGGAGAATGGCGTCGTCAAAGTCATAAAATATGATGAAGATTTCTCAGACAAAGCCAAGAAGGCGCGTAAGTCTGGTGTCAAGGATTACTTCGTAAGCGATCCGCATTGGTCCATGTATTGCTAATATGACATGCTCAGCGAGTCTTCTCCTACGCGACTAAACTCGACATCGGTCTTGTCTCGTTATGTTGTGCTACCTCCATCGGCTCAGGTGTTGCTTTTCCTCTGATGAGTATCGTTTTTGGTATGAATTGACCTACGAGACAGACGATCCTGGTCCTAAAGGTTACTAATTTTGCGCAGGTCAACTGGTCGGCTCCTTTACGGATTACTTCGTCCCAGGCACAACCATGACAGCTGTCGAGTTTCAGACCGAGGTCAACAGGCTAACACTGTACCTTGTGTATCTTTTCATTGGAAAATTCGTGTTATCCTACATTTCAATGGTACAGGCACACACGCCCAATGCGCTGTTAAACACTAACAATTGTCTAGCTCACCATCCGGATCACCGGCCTTCGAATTTCAGCAGCACTACGCTTGGCATACCTACGAGCCATATTCGCACAACCACTCGATGTAATAGATACTATAAGCCCCGGGAAGGTATCAACTCGCATCACAGCCTCGTCTAATACGGTTCAACTCGCTATATCACAGCATTTGGCAATGTTGTTCCAATCACTCGCCTTCACGATTGGAGCATATGTTATCGCATTCACTAGGAATCCTTTACTTGCCCTAGTCGCCTCTTCTTCGCTCCCATTCATTTTCGTCTCCGGGAGTGCGATCGTACCGCCCCTCATAAGGATACATAAGGTCACTGAAAAGTACCACGATGATGCCTCAGCCATGGCATTTGAGATCTTCGCATCCATCCGACTTGTTGTCGCATTTGGTGCAGAACAGAGGTTAGCAAGGCAGCACGAGGACATGCTAAGAAAAGCTGCGGAGAATGAAAAAAAAGCTGCACCCATAATGGGCCTCTCGATGTCACCTATGATGGTAGGACAGTATGGCACATTCGCTATTGCCTTCTGGTTCGGTATCAAGCAGTATTCGGGAGGCAAGGATATTGATGTTGGAACCATTGCCATTGTACTCTCTTGCGTAACGATGGCATTGATGAACATCAGCAGAGTGATCTCCCCGATAGTTGCTATCGTAAAAGCATCATCTGCTGCTACCGAACTCTTCACCACCATCGATGCCCCGACCCCTAATAAGATGGGACTCAAAGGGCCAAACATTACTGCTAAGGCTGATATTACTTTCCATAACGTCACCTTTTCATATCCCAGTCGACCTGACATTCAGATTCTTGAAGGACTTGATCTCGAACTCAAAGCAGGCAAAGTCACCGCTATCGTTGGCCCTTCTGGAAGTGGTAGGTGAAATTCGCCCCGCAGCTACGATAATGAGCAGCATTGACATGATGCTTAACCTTTAGGAAAGTCTACTATTGTAGGCCTTTTGCAAAGATGGTATGATCTTTCGGGCGCGACGCCCTCGTCTCCAGTCACACCCAACGACGGAGTGGATGAGCCCACACCCGCCGCCGAAGCACTTGAAACGAGGAAAGATGTTTCAAAGAAGTTTGGACGGCTGAAGAGACAAGCTAAACATAAGATTGAAGGCTTAGAGACACTACAGAAGGCTGAGGAAGAAAAGACCAAAGACAATGAGCCTGAGCCGGGTCCAAACACCTGCACTGGTAACATCAAGGTTGGCAACACTAATTTAGGACAGATTGAACTCAAGTGGTGGCGCTCCCAGATCGGCGTTGTGCAGCAAGAACCCTTTCTATTCAATGACACTCTCTACAACAATGTCGCGTTCGGTCTTAGTGGTACAAGCTACGAAGATCTGCCTGCAGAGCAAAAGATGAGGATGGTACAGGACGCATGTCGGAAGGCATGTGCGGAAGAGTTCATCTCGAAGCTGCCTGAGGGGTATGAAACTAAGGTAGGAGAAAGTGGCATGAAGTTATCGGGTGGACAACGCCAGCGGATTTCAATTGCGAGGAGCATCATCAAACAGCCACCTATATTGATTTTGGACGAAGCGACGAGCGCTATTGACGTAAGAACGGAGCGCATTGTTCAGCAAGCACTCGATCGAGTCTCGAAAGACAGGACCACCATCGTCATCGCCCATCGCCTCTCTACCATTAGAAGAGCGGACAAGATCGTTGTCCTGCGCCAAGGCAAAGTCGTAGAGCAAGGTACCCATGAGGAATTACTGAAAATCGAAGCAGGTGTCTATTACGGCCTGATTCATGCACAAGAGATCGCAACGGAAGTTGAACATGGCACTGATGACACTCCGCTGATGAAGGCCAAGAGTTCTGATACTGAGATCATTGAAGAAGAAGCAGCAAATAGTTATATTACGGGAGCAACAGAGACGGAGTACAAGCAGCAAGGCCTGCTTGGTAGCTTTGGGCGTCTTCTGTATGAGCAACGTCATCAGCGGGTCTTATACAGTCTCGCCATCCTTGGCATCCTGGCTAGTGGTGCCGTCTATCCTCTACAAGCTTACGTATTCGCTAGCGCAACCAATGTTTTCACCCTTCCGATGGACAAACTCGTCAATCAGGGCAATTTCTGGGCAGGCATGTTTGGTGTAATGGCAGGGAGTACCGGACTATCATACTTCTTCATGGGAGCGGCATGCCATCTCATTTCAACCGCAGTAACACTGAAGTACAGACAAGAGTACTTAGACAATCTCATCCACAAACGTATCGCCTTTTTCGACGACGAAGAGCATAGTCCAGGGTCCCTTACCGCAGGATTGAGTTCAGATCCCGCACAGATTCAAAAGTTAACAGCGATGGAGATGTCTGTGGCGCTCATTGCCGTCATCAACGTCGTAGGGTGCGTTATCATATCATTCGTCTACGGCTGGAAACTCTCTCTTGTTGGGTTGTTCACAGCAATGCCGCTCATATTAGCTGCTGGATATATCCGCCTGCGCCTGGAACTGGAGTTCGAGAATTCCAATGCCAAAGTGTTTGAAACTAGCAGTCAATTCGCTGCGGAAGCGGTCGGCGCCTTTCGTACTGTACTCAGTCTCATTATGGAAGATAAGATTGGGCAACGCTACGAAACCCTGCTTAAAAACCATGTCAGCAAGGCTTTCTCGAGCGCAAAATACAGTACTGTTGTCTTCGCGGCAAGTGACAGTATTGAGCTAGCCTGTATGGCTCTTACCTTTTGGTATGGTGGAACATTGCTCGCATCTCGCGAATACAGTAACGTCGACTTCTTCGTTATCTATCAGGCCATTGTTCAGGGTGCTCTTGCGGCGGGCATGTTCTTTTCCTTCGCTCCCAACATGGCCCAGGCGACCGGTGCAGCCAACCGCATCCTCAGTATGCGTCCGACGCAGAATAAAACACGATCCTCATACCAGCCGTTGAGATCACCATCCGAAAAAGTGGGCATACAGTTCCAGAACGTCTGTTTCACATACGAATCACGCGAAGTGCCCGTGTTTTCGAATCTCGACTTGCAGATTGCGCCTGGGCAATTTGCCGCTTTAGTAGGGACATCTGGTTGCGGAAAGTCAACCGTGATCTCACTTCTTGAGCGCTTTTATGACGCATCATCTGGCCAAATCTTGTTTAACGGGCGAGATATCACGACTCTTGACCTATCCGAGTACCGTAGACAGATTAGCCTTGTTAGCCAAGAGCCAACCCTTTACGAAGGGACGATTCGGGATAATATCGCATTGTCCGTCAATACGGTGGCTGACGAGGAAATCAAACAAGCATGTCGTGACGTACATATTCACGACTTTATTACCTCACTTCCAGACGGTTACAATCAGCGTCTCGGCCCAAAAGGCATATCCCTATCCGGTGGGCAAAAACAACGCCTCAGTCTTGCTCGTGCCCTGCTTCGAAAGCCAAAACTGCTCTTACTGGATGAAGCGACGTCATCACTAGACTCTGAGTCCGAAAAGATTGTCCAAGAAACTATTGAGCGTGTCGCACAGGAAGGGAGCAGAACAGTGATCGCAGTAGCGCACCGGCTTGCCACGGTTCAAAGAGCTGATATAATCTTCGTCTTGGGGAGTGGGAAGGTGCTGGAGAAAGGAAATCATACGACTTTGCTGAGAAAGAGGGGGATTTATTGGCAAATGGTTAGCTCTCCTTTCGTGTTTTTCTTCTTGTACGCAAGTATGCTGATTTCAGTACAGTGTCAAGCCCAGGCTTTGGATAGCTAGCGGCGTTCGATAACGAATTTTTTGATAGGGACCATGCATATTGATATACTGCAACTGTTTCCTAGCGATGTTCCATGTAATGTGTTCCACTATCGTGTGGGCCAAATCTCTGGGCACGAACAACTTATGTTACGCATCTTCAAATACATCGCCATGCCTATGTGCTTTTTACATGTTTGCACGTGCCCAGTTCCGACGCAGTCCGCACAGTACCTTAGAGTTGGTTGAGCTCTTTCTTGATCCCCACCACTATGAGTCTTCTTCGACCGTGTACCAGACAGCGTAAGGGGGGTTTCAAGAAGCCAGTTCTACACGGTGACGACGCGGGTTCTGTGTTTCTTACCAACCCAATCATACCAGAATGGTTCGTATATTTGATACCGACACCTTCCAGTATCAATAGATAAGATGGATCAGCCCCTGACAGCTTTTTGAGCGGATCCGACCGTGAAAATGATGTCAATCTCAGGATTCTGGAATTTCGAATGGTAGCCACGGCAGCAGCAGCAGCATGCCCGTCATGTACACATGAAGTACACGGGCGGCAATAGCGCATGTTCTAGTGCATCGTTTTTGTGCTACACATGCTGGCAATGCGTGCAGCAGGCTGGCACAGAGGGCCAAGGCCTCCGGTACCATCCGAGGTTTGCCAAGGTGGCCGAACATTCACCCACGCCGCCATTTCCAGTCTCTTCCCCAGCCATAGCGATGACAGCAGAGGTACTTCTCTATCTTGAAATGCATCCACTGCTCGAAAGTCTTTCACTTGGTATCGATCTCGATAGCAACCCTGGAATCCTCCATGTAATCGTGAGCGAAAGCTGAGACGATCTGAGCGCCAAAATGCTGCCAGAGCGAAGTCAAACGACGCCAAATTGCCTCTGGGAGCAACTCTAGGCCGGGAATATCCCGATATAGCTTCCTGAGACCTACTTTGTGCTGTATGGTATAATCTTGAAACAGTTTTATTGTTTTTTTACCTATAGTTATGCCGTGGTATTTGAAGGCTCGTTCCAAGCATGGTTATAGAATCATCATCAATAAAGATAGCCAGGTTATGAGAATCTAAAGACATATTGTCATGGGGTAGGCAGGCGGCGGGAGATAGGAGTGTTCCATAGGCGTACCAAGCAGGCTGCCTCACTTGGCAGGACGTAGCTCAAGGAACGTTAGCCTAGATCTTCGGACAAACGGATTCTATTAGATCAGGTGTCTGTGCTCTTAGCAGCCAATTGGCAGTTACTAGCCTCAAATTGGTCATGCAGGCCAGCGCCGTGACAAGCATCATCTTCTTTAGTGCCTGTTTCTGCAGCCTCTCCTTTAACGTATTCCACCAGTAAGCTGGACACAGCAGTAAGCTGGACACCCCATCAAACCTGCCGCGACATTCTGCACAATAGCTCTACAACGACATAAGATAATAGAACTATGTTTTGTACTAAGGCAATTTATTAATATCTACATTGATTCCGCATGTGTCCTTGGATATGACACTTCTTACACGTTGGTGGTGCGCGCTGACGTCCTGGAGTAGCTAGAGCTTGTTTCACCTCTGCGACCACCCTTTCTGTCTCTACAGCGAGCTGTTGGCCTTACTGTGCCTGGAGAGCACCTCCGCGAGCTATATACTGACGTCGCTGGTCTTGTTTTCGTTGCTGACGCTGGCTAGCTGCACGCAGCTTCTTATTCTCTTCAGCAAGTATTGTTGCTGATTGCATTGCAACCTGACAGCTTTTAACAACCTGGCGGAGAAGCTGGTTTGTTGGGCTCTGAGATTGCCGATGGAGGCGGTCCTGGAGATGTTTAGCCTGTTGCTGAAGCTGAGCTACTGTACGCGGTGTCTCTGCTGTCCATGCGACGTTATTGTCTGCTGTTATCCTTGGTGGAGACGGCGTACGGACGACTGTAAGCGACGATAGCACGCGGTCTGGGCAGGGAGGGATAAGCCCTGTCGTCCGGAAGCCAGCCTGAATGTTCTGCTGCGTGAATACTGTTGGCTGGATCCGTGTATAGATCGTGAGAAAGTCTTCCTTGTCAACGTGGTAGACGCCTTAGCGGGCGAGCTCCTGGATCTCGTGACCATACGCGCGCCTAAGCGGAAAGAAACAGCTTACATCAAACGGCTGAAGTAGATGCGACGTGTGCGCTGGCATACAGAGAGTGATGATCTTATTCTGTGTACAGTTCTGGTCAAACTCAGGCGTAGCGTGGCTACTATGGCCATATAGGATAAGAAGCCGGTAGACTCCACGCGTGCGAGAAGCTGTATGCCTGTTGAAGTGTTTTACCCACTCGACGCCGAGCTCATCTGTCGTCCAGCCGCGGTCGGATACGAAGACCACCCAGTCTAGCGGAGGCTGTTGATACCAGCTAGCCTGGTGGAGCTTCCCAGACAAGATCACGAAGGGTGGAAGACACCAGCCAGGCGCGTTAATACATTTGATAGTCGTGACCCTGTCGCAATTGCCTGGCTGTACAGTGACTGCTCGGCCTATTGTATCTGAGCTCGTGACCACCTTAGACGTAGCGGCGACGCCCATCACAAAGCCAGTCTCATCGAAGTTATATATATCGTCGTCTAGTATGCCGTACGCATGGCGCGTCTCCTCTACAAGCTTAAACCATGCTGCGATAGCGACAGGATCCTCACAGCGAGCGCGCTGGCTGTGGAACTTCCTATTCCACTTTGTCTGTAGCTCAGACTGGCTGTTGACAAAGCGCGACACCTAGTTCTTGCCCACAGATTGTAGAGGTGGATCTTGGCCGCGCGCGACGAGAAGAGCGTCTGCCATTCGTCGTACGTCGATAACCTAGGGCGGAAAGCCCCGTCGATCAAGGTCTAGGATCCATTGAACAAGAGACTGCTCTTCGATAGGGTCTAGCTTCCGTTTCTGGGCGTTAAAGTCCTTAATTGTAGGGACGCGTTGACATCGGCGTCGGAGCGTTGTTCGCGGAGGGTCGTACGAGGCAGCCTGGCGTTGGCTTGTAACACGGTTTTCTTAGAGCGCACGACATTGCAGAAGAATTCTACCCTCACGGTACGTTTGCTGAGCACGTGGTTGTCGAGCCATGGTCGTTGGCGCAGACGGAGTTGCGAGGATTCGGTGGGGTGGGCCGAGGAATGGTGGAACACGTTAATCCTATTGCTAAATAGTCATGACACTATAACACCATACTGCCTCCGGTCTTTCTTAAACAATTTGCAAACCTTTTTTTCGTTTTATTATTTTTTGAAATTTTCTGAAATTTCTGAACTTTTTGCTGGTCATAGGCACAGCACTATGGGCGCAGCAATATTCGACTATTATGCCGTCACGTAAGTAATGGTGCGCCCACAATGTGACACGATGAAAGACAGCCCAAATTCCGCCTCCCGGACCCGGCCGCCGCCCTTGCTTTCACCCTCGCCCTGCGCATGCCGGCCTTTTGCGCCTTGCCCGGAAACCCGACAACCCACCGATGACTTATTGCGCCGCCTTGTCCCTTGCCTTTGCCTTCACCTTCCCGTTATGTCCGTCGTCGCCTACTGTAGCTGCTGGACCTGCAGGTTCGAAAGCGCGAAGTTCAGCAGCGCTGCCATCCACGCCTGGCTTTCTCACCCCCACAGACGACGCGCGAAGTCCTTCTCCCCCTGGCCTAGATCCACACTTCCTGTCGTCACCTTGACGCCGCGCAACTCCCGATGAAGTACTGCCAGGTCTCCTCACCAAGGCTGTAAGCGAAAAATCGGAATAGACGATGCCCTAAGTCGTATCATTTAACAGCGTCTTTGGTGGTAACGAAACGCTACCGTCTGTGCGCAGCCAATGAGCCACCCGAACACAAAACAAGATAATCGTCCCAACTTCAACGCGTCATAACTTCACCACCATGGACCCAATTTAAGAAGCGATTGAATATATCGAGTCGCGTGAACCAAGAGATGATTTCCCGTACCGCAAAGTCACAGCAAAGTTTAGGGTTAATTGGTCATCGCTGTCGAGGAGACACCAGCTCATAATAGGAGTTAGAACTAGTACGATACATAGGAAAATGCACAAGACGAGGCTTGCCGCCAACGCGAAAGGTGGTGGGAAATTTCGCCAGCGCGGTTGGGAAATGGGAGTCTTCAGAAAGCTGGATTACTCGGTTCCTCAACCGCCACGTCGACCAGCTCACCACAAAATGGAGCACCGGTATTGATTGTGAGCGCCATGAGGCTGAAAACAGAGAAATATACGAGGCATACTTCACTCCAATTCAGGAGAGGCGCAAATCGAAGGCAGCGCGGGTTGAGGAACTCGCTGCAGCGAGGGCTCTCAAAAAACAGCAACGCGACGCTGCAACCTCACAAAAATCTCACGATAAAGGCAACAAGGCTAGGCAAAAAGCCGCACATAGTACTGCGCAAAATCCGACTAAGCGTAGTCGTGTTGTAGGTGCAGCAAGTCGGGCTGAAGCTGAGCCTCCGCCAGCGTCTCCTCCCCGTAAGTTCACCCGCACACGCTCAGTACGGCCACCTAGTAAATATTATGAGTAGACAGATAATTTCTCATATATCTATACATCAATACACCAAGAAACCTCGCGATGATCGCTTTTGTGGGTGGCTGTATAGCCTCATCTTTTTAGAGTCCTGATATCTTTGGGGTGGCTCATCGGGTGAACTGGCTCATCGGGTGCACAGACACGGTACAACCTTCGTGGAATCCTGCAACCACCCTTCAACAAGAACCTCCTGGATGTGGATTTGTCTAATGCCAGACAATTCAATGATATCCAAGTACCCGGATTCATACGATCTGGAACCTGACTGCAGGCGCCTGATGAAGTCGGGTAATCGGCGATGCAGCTCCGCGTCGACAGCGTCCAGAGGCTGCTTGACCCAAACAGTATGCGAGGGTAATACTTGGAGGATTTGGAGGTCTTCAAAGATATTATGGTACTGAAGATCGTAGAAGAGATGGGGTGAAGCAGCAGCTTGCAAGGCAACACGCATTTCACGACATGCGCGACTGTGTGTCCTCATCGCTACCACAGTCCCGGCGACCCCCTAGAGGTCGCTGAGCACCCGGTTCGAATCGTGATTGTGAAGACACTTTTTTAATTCTGACTATTAGTTTTTTGGCAGATCGAGAGGCGGCCTGCCTAGACAGTAGGGCTGGGACTTTCTGAAAAGAAGTAACAGTGTAGTGCAGCTGATTGTACAAAGTTGAACACGGTCAGCCATAATGATTCATTGTCTAACCCATTGATAAGATCTAAAGTAGGAACAGTATAAAGCTCCCGGTGTTGAGACTAGAGTTGATTTTCACTGATGAGTGACAAGAAGCAGTGGACGGTTGGGTTACTTCACAGAAGTGCGTTACTGTAAAGTAGAAAAGGGTAGAGTCTCTCCATGCGGACCGCCTACAACATTGGTGGCGGCGACGGTGTTTCTGGACGTGATCAGGTTCGTTCCGTGCGCTGTCTGGAAGAGGAAGCTCTCGAGCGACCTGCTGTAGTCGGCCGCGTCGACCGCCTGTGCAAGGCTTGCAGCTGTAGCTGTAGCTGTAGCTGTGTTTGTACCATCTAGGTTACTACCAAAGAACACGCAGTCGTCGTCGGCGTTGTCGAGTACCATCAGCCATCGGCCGTTCCCCCCGTCTGACAGCCAGGCGTGCACTAGCTGCAAGATATTTGCCTTAGGGTCTTCGCGCCCAGGCAGCCGAAGCCTGTCGGCTATGTCCCTGTATCCTTGCTGGAACCTAGTGGGGCTGTTTGCGTGTATCCAGACTGCTAGCACTTGCGGATCCGCCTTTTGGGCCCTGTATGCATACTCAATTGCGATCTGCGACTTCCTAGTCTCTTGTTAGTGCTACTGTTCAAAGCAGGTACGCGCGAACAGTGCTCATCCTACACCCCCAAGCCCAACTAAAGCTACACGTGTGTGCGACAAAGCAGCTTTGCGGATGCTAATTTTGGCGGCAATGTCCTCTCGACCAACGAACAAGTCATCCTGTGCGAACGGCGCCATAAACAGGGCACGGCTAGCTAGTGGTAACAATCTTGTATAAGCGCTCTGTCTTGCTATACTCTACACGGCAATGGTCTTACGTACATACAACGTCCACCGTGTCCGTAACAACAGCAGACGGTACCTGCTGACTTCCTAGCTCCCGCCGCACAAAGACCTTCAACACACCAGAGATAGCACGGTAACCCTGGTCATCTCGGCTGCTGTATCGGGCCGTTTGCATGTGGTTCGCGTCGATGCTCTCCACCGTCTTTAGCGCTCGCGGGAGGTCGAGTTTCGACGAGAAGTCGTCGACTACCTATGACTGTCAGCCTTGCTCTTCGACTAGCCGCATGAACCCACCTTCTCGTTAAGTCCACTCATACCAGTAATGCCCCGTGCCTGTTGGAAGGTGTGGATCTTTAGCGTTCCCTTGAACGCAATCGTCTTAAACTCCTCGTGGATGTTGTCGAATACTTCGTTGTTCACTTCGAGCGTCTCGAGCAGCCGCTTGTTCGAGTCTTGCAGCGCCAGACGAGCGAGGTTCGAATCAATTTGGCCCCAGCCTGCGTATGTGCTGCCCCGGTGCGGCGTCCCCAAGAAGACGACCAGCCTGGTCTGGTCGCGAACCATCTCCGACCGGCGGATAGCCTGCAGCCACACGTTAGCAGAGTCGCCGCCGTTGTTTTGCAGACTACTAGGCCCTTACATCTTTGAAAATAATGCCACCGAGGCTGTGTACTATAAACGCAAGTGGGTTCTGCAATTGTGTTAGACGCTTGCTTGCTTTCCCTGAACTAGCTGGCATCGTACCCCATTGTCAATCTCTCTCTCCAGCCTGACCGACAGGTTTCGGCCGTGCTGCGAGATGCTGTTCTTGTTGTTGGCCTGGAAAAGACCGCCGACGGCGTCTGCGTTGTAGCCGTACGTCCACATGCAAGCCTGCGGGATGTCCGCTGCGAGGTAAGCTTCGGGCCGGAAGACGATGGACGACGCAGCGCCTTAGGAGGGAGCCTGTGCTTGTTCTGCGCTTGTTAATGGCGACTTGGCCGTTCGTCATTTGAGGAAGGACCGAAAGCCCCTAGGCGTCTTAGCCGTGTTGTCGCTGCCGTTGCTTGCGCCTGTCGCCGTCGCTGCCGCCGCTTCCCAGGTTCCTCGAGGATGACCTCGCAGTCCATGGACGAACACGATACTGCCAACCGTTAGCAGCTCGCCGGCGACGTGTGTGCGAACGCGATCCTACTTCAGCCCAAACTGGCCATCGTTCTGCCCGCTAGCCGTCAGCCTCATCAAGCTGTGCCGGTGCACGGTCGTCATACGCGCTGTAGGTGTGGGAGCGCGTCACGTTGTGGGGACCACGGGGCTGCGCAGCATTCAGGGGCAGACTAAATTAAAGCAGTTCGTAGAATGTGCAGCGGCGTGAGCACCGAGGGGGAAGTATTACAAAGGCCATGGTTCCAGTTGCGGCGGGGTGGAAGCTGCAGACGGCATCAATTCAGCCTCAGCCTCATGCACGGCGGCTGCAGATACAGTGCAGCTCTAGCTGGGCATGCGCGCCTTGCCAGTGGCCCAGCTGCGGACACGAGCGAGCGCTACTGGGTGCGCTTGCACAGACGCCCCACTGCCATCGCAAACCCCAGCTTCTTGGGACGCCAATCGACGTCTACGACTTCAGAATTGATATCGAAGCAGATAACATCGCAATGTCTATTCTAACACTATAATCAACACTCTTTATTCTCAAGTAATCTACGTGATCCCGAGCGCAAAGTGACATCCACAGCAATCTTAACACATCCGAGCCACTGGGGCTCTCCAGGGCGATGCTGGTTTCTGCCTAGATGGTAGTACTTCACTCATCTCTACCACGTTGTCCACTGATGCTGACGAAGAAGCATGTTCTTCAACTACAGCACTCTTACGTTTTCGGCCCCCTGTCTTCTTCTCTGTGGTAGCTCTGTCTTTGGCTGCACGTTTCGATCGTGCTTCCTCCAGTTCCCGAGAGCTCATTACTTTTGCCCTTCCTAAGACAATGGACCTTGTTGATCGCCGTGTCTTGGCTTCACCGTTGACCTTAAGAAGGAATCGGTTCTGATCTTAGAGAAGAGCTCGTTCGGCGAAGGATATCTGCTCGGCACTCGCGAGCTTTCGCACGTGCTTTTGTAGTCGCTGTTTGCTCTTCGCATCATGGGCGTAAGCATCGTGCGTGATCATATTGTACCATCTTTCTACCTGGTCGCGATAGGCCGTCTTCGAAAGGCCAAAGGATCCAACATCACAGGGCTGGACATTGTGGGAAGTGTGGGAGGGAATACGACAAATGAGGATGTTGTTTCCAAGACAAAACTCTAGGGTCTCGAGCGTCTCATGTGTGCTCAAGCCATCGCATATCAGCGCTCGCGCTTTACTGTTGGCACGCTCTCTAGTTTGAGGGTCAAATACCCGTCTGAGCCACTCTAAACTGATCTTGAGGTCGTTGTATTCGTTCTCAGAGTGTGAATAATGCCACCCAAGAGTAGGGTACGTAATTCAGTTGCTCCGATGGGTAGACGCTGGCCAAATTATGAGGGGGTACAGTGACCTACCGTCGGCGCTTATGCATTCAATGGCAGTCACCATGGTCTGCTTCACACCGGTGCCTCTATAGTCTCGCAAATCATTCTTGTCTACCAGGACTTTGATTGATCCAAGCTTACTTAGCATGACGCCTGTTTCGTCCATGTTGTAGACATTCTCTGCCAATATAGCTGGATCCAGCAGCACCTATCCAATCACCTCGAAACACTCGACAATATTATCGTATGTGTTGTTCTCGTGGCGCTTCCAGTCGATCGCCCCCACCCTTCTTGCCTAGAGGTTTGATTGTCTTGCTTGTCGTCGACCGCTTGCGGGCGATGCTAAAGGCTAGCGACGGTATGAACTTGGTGCGCACAGGAAATCCAAGACTAGACATTAGTAGTAGAAACCTCACCATAGCTTTCTCGCCTGAGGTGAGGTATTGCTGACTTTGGGCATGTCCCTCCCTAGAACGTCGTCCATGGTCACGATGGTAAAGAGTAGTGAGTGGAACTTCAGTCCGGTCTGATATGGCAGCATAGGGCTTCTTCAGATCGGCTGGGAAGTCCTGGGCTAGCGCCTGGCTTGCTCGATCCGTGGGAGCAATTGTCGTGATGGAGAGAGCGAGCCAGAGCTCAACGACAACCACCATTCGCGAGTTCTAAAAGCCAAAACATAATTACCAGATTCACTTGGTCGAAGCAGTGGTCCTGCTTGTGTAATCACTTGACCCATGACGCCTACGGACATGTTTTGCTGTACTGTAGAGTAACAGACTCGTGAGGTAGCAGCTGCAGCGGTGCAAGCTGGCAGCGGGTCGTTTGCGCAAGCGCGCACGGCAGCGGCGCTCGCTCGCGTTCGCAGCCCGGTGACTGGTGGAGCATCACGCACGCCCAGCTAATGTTAGAGCTGCACTGCATCTGCAGCTGCTGCGCGTGAGGATGAACCTGGGGCTGAGGCTGAGATCGATGCCGTCGAAGCTGGAACCATGACCTTTGCAACCCCCTCTGCTCGATGCGCTACAGATTGGCCGGGTACTCCAGATCTAGCCTTAGCTGCACAGCGCCGCGGTGCTCTCAACAACGTGACGCGCTATCGGACCTACAGAACACATGGCGACCGTGCACCGGCACAGTTCCACGAGGCTGACTGCCAGCGCGCAGAACGATGAGCAGTTTGGCCTGAGGTAGGCCCGTCTTCGCACACATCACGAGACCTGCTAACGTTGTGCAGTATCGTGTTCGCCCACGGCCTCCGAGGTCATCCGCGAGGAACTTGGGAGGCAGCGGGGCCCGCAAGCGCGCGTGCAAGCACAGGCGCAAGCAACGGCAGCACCAACGCAACGAAGAAGTCCAAGGGTCTAAAGTCTCTGTTCAAACGAAGAATAGCCACTTCTCCTACAACAGAAACAGCACGAGCGGTTGGCCCCTCCTCGGGCCCCACATCATCGTCACCAGCACCGGCGCCGTCCACCGTCTTCTGGCTAGAAGAGTACCTCGCACAGGACATCCCCCAGGCCGTAGTGTGGACGTACGGCTACGCCGCAGACATCATTGGGGGATTTTTCCAGGCCAGCATCTCGCAGCACGGCCGAGATCTGTCGGTCAGGCTTGATCGGGAGACTGACATTGGAGTACGAGCTCCTCTGCGTCGGATCGGCCCTGCACCTGGCCCTTGACCGTCACCCGGTCCCGTGTCTTGCGGAACACGTGCTCGGAGAGCGTGATGCAGTCGGCCACGCTTATCCTCAGCCGCCCGAGCATGACAGCGATCAGGCTAAAGTTCAATCGTCAGCACTCTTCTTATATCTTGATAACCTAGTGACTGCTCACCCGCCCATGCTCGTCCAGCCGATCATGTCAAAGTAGTTGCACGGCTTCGGCGGCGTGTCGAGGTCGACGGCCTCCATCAGCTGCTCGAGGATCATCAGGGCAGACAGGCCGCGCACGCCGCCGCCGTCGAGCCTGAGCAGGCGGAGATCGCTTTCAGGCGTGGTGTATGCGGGTCAATTGGCAGAAGTTGGAGGGGCACTGAGATTGAGTGGTAGAGCGGGGCATGGCATCAGCTCTATATCCTAGCCATTGCTTCAGGCGGGCGTCGCTGGAGCAGCGTTTCCGCCCCCAATGCGTGCGGCGCGTGGCTGCTGGCCCGCCTACAGATGCATTTGAGAACAAATACACCCAGATCGAGATTTTGTGCGCTAGATCCACCTATATGCGTCTGATCTTGCGGAGTTCATGTATGTGGCCTTTGTACTGTACTGCACGTACCGTAACATCAACGCTCGCATGCGGAAGCTTTGATGTTCTTCCATTCCGCCAAGGCTGTCGCGACACCACGTCGTAATTACCGCGCAAGACGCAATGCTCTCTGCCGCTACTGTACGCGTCTTCGCCATGGCGCCTAGACTTTCCCTCAAAGTCATCGATATGGCAGCCACAGCCGGTTGCAGCGATCGAATGATTCGCAACATCTAGTCCAACCTCCGCTGCTTCGGATCCCCTAGATCACCCTTCAATGGGGGAGGGCGGCGTCGGCAGATAACACCAGTCATGCTGGACGCCCTGAAAGCGAGGTTGTTAGAAAAGCCGGGCATGTATCAAGACGAGATGGCCCTGTTTTTGTACGATGAATTTGAGGTGCTGGTGAACAATTCTGCAGTAAGCCGTGCCCTGGCATCCATAGGCTGGACGAAGAAAGCCACCCGTCAGATCGCCAAGGAGCGAAATGCTAACCTCCGGGACTACTATCTCCATAATCTCTCCGCCTTCCAGTCGTACCACCTCGTCTACGTGGACGAGCCAGGGTGCGACAAACGCATCGGCTTCAAGCGCACCGGCTGGTCACTGCTCGGTGTTGCTCCGGTGCAGGTAGCGCAGTTCCACCGCGACCGTAGGCATCAGATCCTACCTGCGTACACCCAGGATAGTGTGCTCTTCCATCGCGTGTTCCAGGGATCGACAGACAGCGCTGTCTTCGAAGACTTCATCGAACAGCTTCTCCACCATTGCGGGCGCTGGCCATAACCCAAATCTGTGCTGGTCATGGACAACGCTTCGTTCCACAGCAGCGAGGGGGTCAAGAAGTTGTGCCTTCGTGCAGGCGTGAAGCTGGTGTTCTTGCCGCCCTACTCGCCAGACTTGAACCCCATCGAAGAGTTCTTCGGGGACTTGAAACGCTTTGTTAGGCAGAACTGGGTGGAGTATGAACGCAACCCTTCGCAGGACTTTGGGGCTTTTCTTGACTGTTGTATCAGCGTTGCGGGCGGCAGGGTGGACAATGCAAGAGCACACTTTCGACATGCAGGCGTCACTGTTGAGGCAGGCTGAGCATAACGTCCTAAGTGTAGTAAATCTATGAGCTTGGTGCCGTTCGCCGTAAGGTTATAAAGTGCAAAACTACAATCAACGACGACTTTTTCGTGAATTCATACTAGAAGATCCTCTACACTAGCTCTCCTGCTCCCTGTTGCATGTCGACTTGTGGAGCTCTGCCCATCTTCCAATGCCGCTGACATATCGACGTGCTACGCCTCTCTTCACTCCATTCTGGATGAAGAAGTCATAGTCTTGATCCTCATGCAGCTGCTCCAAGTCTAGCATCTCCATCAAGGTAATGTCGCAAGCTTCCTGGTACTCCATCTTCTGTGCTTCCTCGGCGACATTGGACTGCTGCCATTGACTGTAGGCTGCGACGGCTAGATCGCGAGGACCGGGAATGTCCAGACTTATGCGTCTGGAAGCTCGCTTCATGGAGGATGGTACACTAGAGATAGACATCGTCGAAGGAGACTGCCCAGAGTGCGGGGGCAAGACGTTCGTGATCGTGATAGGCGGGAAATTCGCTCTAGACACACCCGCCTGCAGCATGCCGATCGCGCCGCTGGTCTTCTTCGGCGTGTAGCTGCTCACGGATGTCTTCGGGAACGTCATTGTGAGTATGTAAAACGTGGCCTTCCTCCACGAGTTGGATCAATGCCTTGAGGTGATGCGTCTGCAACTTGTAATGCTTCTTCATGAAAGGGTCACGCCAGCAATGCGGCCCGCGGTTGCATGGCGGCCCAGGACACCGCATCAAAGCATACACTTCGCGCCACACGGAAGTACTCGCACTAGTCTCTTGCTCTGCATCGAGCTGCGAAGCCCGGTCAGCAAGCATGTTCTGCGTTGCGGATGAGCCTCGCTTGTTGCCACGGTTTCTCGCTGCTGCTGCTGATGCTGGTGCCAACCCTACATAGTTGAAGGACAGGTCTACTCGGAGCTTCTTACCAGAGCAGAGTAGCTCACCCCAGCGCATGAGCTGTCTCTCTAATAGCCACCAGTCGACATCCATGTCATCGAAACCTCTTGGTCAAGTCTCGTTCTGAGCGATCGTTCACAGACGCGACGACGCTAGTGTCATCGCACTTTACGTGTCTGCCGTGTGGCAGCTTTCTGCTTAGGAGCTTATCCACCTTGGCCCTGAGACAGAGACGCCAGTATGCAGAAGGGGCCAGAACTACATCTTACTCCGTGTCCTTGGAAAGTGTTTTGTTGTTGACAACCAATTTCCACTCTATCGAGTAGCGCAGCCGGCTTGGTACGTCCTCGTCGTAGCTGTTGTGCTCGTCCCACTCGGTCAGCGGGAGGAAGCCGAGCTTGCCTGCATCTGATGTTGTCGCTCCTTGGCCATCATCTACAGTACGATGACGCACCGCGCGACGGAAGGGGTCTCCAGCGCTGCGATCCAGCGCGCCTCCACCTATTGTGTGTCGCTGGACGTATCGTACTGCTGTGTTGCGTGGTATGCGCTATCGGTTTGGGAGGAGAAGGAACTGGTCGCCATTGGGACGCTGCTCAGGCTGGTATGCTGCGGCTTTGTACCTGCGTCAGTCGACTAGAGAGACACGGATCAGATCATCCTCCAATGAAGTGCTTTCGCTAGACCTAGACGTGGTATGATACTATACAGCACAATGCGGTACGTATAGCAAAGCTGGGGTATGAGCGCTGAGCGAGAAGGGAATCGCATGGAAGCCACTCGTCGGAAGCCACTCGTCGGAAGCCACTCGTCGGAAGCCACTCGTCGGAAGCCACTCGTCACAAGCTGACCAATGTCTATGTGATACGCGAGCGGAGAGCTGTGCAGCAGCAGCATGACACACGCTCGTGATATATGATCTCTCGGCATGGAGTTGGCGAAAGGATGTCGTAGGTACTCAGCTATCTCCCTCCGAACAGCAAGGCTGTAGCAAGTACGAAGAACCGCGCTAGGAGCCTGCGCCGATCAGATTGGCGTTGTGCAAAGCGCTACAGGGGCAGGTCTTAGTCTAAGTACCGTGTCCGTGCACACGATGCACGCCGTCAGTCAATGCACACGCATCACCAAAACGCGCTACACAAAATCGAGGCTGTAGAGCCACACACACAAGGAGTTATCACAAGACAGCTTATCAAAATACTCTATAGACCTATGCGACATACTTTCTCACCAATACTTTTATGGCCGGAGGATTTTGCGGCCGCGAGTGTTGGTTTGATGTGGCGGTGTTGGGGTACGCGCAGTGCGCGAGGCACCACCCATATCATCTCTAGCACTACGTTTCTGCTTCTTCCTTGGTGGTGCTTTTTGTAAAGCCTTGCGCTTGCCTGTAGGCGGCTTTTGGATAGCTTTTTGATGGTCGCGAGCTTGCCTGTAGGCGCTCTTTCTCTGCCTTGCGTTCAGCAACTTCCTTGGCCTTCTCAGCCTTCAGCCGGTTGCGCTCTTCCTTCTCTCTCACGCGCGCACTACGCTTCTCCTGCGCAATCTTTTCGGTGTATAGCTTATTAGCCTTAGCAAGCTCCTTCATATCAGCCTCTTCCTTCTCGTCTGCCTCTCTCTCCTCCCTTGCAAGCTTCATGCGGGTTTTAGCTTCTCGAAATGACTGAGGAGTCCACATCATCGAAGGCCTCAGTACTCATAGTGTTGCAGCAGATCTAGAGACTTGCCCTTTGCCTCTCTCCTTTTCTTAACAGCGAGAGCGTCAAGCAGACCCTCATTTTCGCTCTGTAGAAGGGTGTTCTGTATAGCCAAATGGTGGAGCGATTGCCGAACGATAGATGCGTCCTTCTCCGAGGCAATACTCAACGCATGTTTCATGACAGTGTTTAGCTTCTACCACGCCTCACCGGAGTATGTAGGAGCTTCTTCTGACGCGTTGCGAGAGGTGCCTGAGTCGTCGTTGGTGAAGCGATCGAGTATAACGTCGGGGTTAAATGGGTGCACACCCGTTGCCTCGAAGGAGCTAACGATATTCTTTGCGGTAAAGCTGCTCACCAAGCATCCCAGGATAAACCAAAGAAGTCAGCCTTAGTCATAGGGACTAAGCCTTAATGCTTGTGAAGGCGTGTTGCGAGCTTCTTTGAGTATGCTGTGCTGAGAGGCCTAAACATCACTACATCGAGCGGCTGCAGCGTGTGCGTGCTGTGAGGTGAATAGATACTTAATAGTATCTCATTCCTGTGGCAGTACTCCAGAAACTCTTCTATTAGGTGGTTCTCATGGCCGTCCACAAGCAACAGGCGGTACTTTCTCCGAGCCTTGGCTGTTGTAAAGCACTCGAACACCTGCTGAAGCCAGGCAAGACCAAGCCCATCATTCGACCAGCCACTGCCTGATACTCCGAAGCAGCCCATATGTTCTCCTACCTTCACATCCTCCACCCAGGTTGATTGTATGTTGTTGCAGTCAGCCGCATATACGAGAGCTGGCGGCAACGCTGTACCATCAGCGCAAACACACGCTAACAGGCTTCTCCATTCGCGATTGCCATCCTGTAGCATCTGCTTTAACTGCTTCTTCTTAAACAGGCTCTTGCTAAAGATCCTTTTCTGTTTACCCACGGCTTCAATCATGAAGCCTTTCTCGTCCTTATTGTATGTATGCTCAGGCTCTACTTCGTAGAAGTCGATTTTGCTGCCCAGCTGTTCAAATTATACCTTGTAATAATCACCAGAATCAGTAGCGTGGCGTTTGCGGTCCATAGAAGTGCTCCACTGGGATGTAAGCTCATCTTGGTGTCGGTGGAGGAAGCGAGTAACCCAGCTTTCGGAGACGGGGTGTCCAGCGATATCAGACGCGTAAATCTGTACCAACTCTCTCATAGAAGGAAGCTTTCGCTCTGTTAAATTCTCCATATACTTTACAAGCTCTGCCTCCTGTTCTAGTTGAAGATTGCGACGTGCTAAACCTGCCTACGCACGCGACCCACTAATACCTCGGTGCTTACGCGACAACGTTAAGCGAGCAACACTACGCTTTTTAGCTATTTCTGGGTGACAAGTATCTTCGGTAGAGTCAAGAGCATCTACCTTTGCAAGGGCTTCTTTCATAGTCATCGCGGCGTTGAGTTGTGGGGGGTGCAAAGTTGGGATGAAATCGCCATCGCGTGCATTGAATGACGGCGTGCATTGAGTGCACTGACACGCTACATGCGAAAATAACGCACGACTGCTTTTGGTGCTTGCTAAGTTAACAATTACATCAGGAAATTATCCTAAAAACAAGCTTGACAACCTCCTCGAAAGAGCTTCCCGCCCCTCCAAGCAGACGATCTAATGACAGAGCCCGATTGACTCATCCACCAATCAGTCAGATCGATCAAGATTGCTTATTAGCAACTGATTCAGGTAAGAATAGTTTGCATGAAGCGAGCGGTGCTTGCAAATTGGCTGCAAGCGTTGTGATCGTTTCTACAAACATGCCAAGAAGTTCGTTTGCTGTTTTCGCCGAAAAGATTTGCGTGTTGCCACTGATCATTATCTTCAGCCTCTTACCCTGTGGTTGTGACATAAGGCTTAGATGGGCCGATTCTCCATGGGGATTGTTGAACCATTCAGTCTCGGTACTTGCTCCTGGAAAATGAAGTTCAGGTTCTGCGTTGATGTTCAGGTGATGTACCACTGAGTCCAACAGCGGCCCAGTGGACCAGTCTGTGCACTTTTGTGTAATCTCGTCCCAGCCAATTGAGTCTGATTCTCCCAGCGAGATGTGTTGCTCCTGTACGGATTGAATGAGTTCTTCTGATGTCTTTCCAGGGTGTGTGAAAGCCCTAACGGGGACTATGTTCAAGCAAGGCCCAACCATTTCTACGACACCATGAATGTTTGAATTGCGTCCAGCAACCAGATATCCAAACACTACATCATCTTCGCCAGTGATTTTTGAGAGTAATACAGCCCATGCAGAACTGACGAGAGATCCCAGTGTGAGATTCCCAGAAAGACGAGGACAATACACAGATCCTTCGGCAATAACGATGTGAGGGGTAGAATTTTCTGACGCCTCTGGACGAATTCTGCTAGTGACCCTTGTGAGACGTGATCCTTGCAAAAGTTCTTTCCAATATCGACGTGATGCAATTTGTCGTTTGCGGGTATATGCAAGATAGCTGGAAAAGCCGATAGAAGGACGCGCTGGCTGGTGCATGTAGATAGAAACAAGTGTTCTCAAGATGATTGGGAGACAAACACCATCGTACTGGGCGTGGGAGAGGCGGATGATCAGTCTATTTTTTTTTCGCTCATTCCGCAAGAGTATGAAAGAAGTAGGAAGTTCAAGTGGATGTGTCTGTTCCGCAGCGCGCATACAGATTGCGCGAAATTCTTCTGAGAGCGACCCATTGACGTTGAGAGTATTGAAGGATGTTTCCACGTCACGGAGAACAATCTGCCAAATTCGTCCCGCAGCGAGGGTAAACTGGGTACGAAGTATTGGAAAATGCTCGACAAGTTTTCCACAGCTCTGCCTTAGAAGATCTGCATCAATCTCAGGTCCAAGATCGAAACTGAGATAATTGAAGGCTACACGAGGGTTTTCCATTCCGAGACGAATCTGGAGCTGTTGCATGTAGGTCACTGGTAGAATGTCGACAATATGACTCGGTTGTATTCCTGTGCCGCGAAAACACGGCAATGGGAAGATTGCATCCTTGATTGTGGGTGGAATGAGAGAGAATGGAGGAATCGACTCTATGATATGATTGGCAGGCTCTAGATGACGGAGTGCCAAGGCTCCGACTGTGCTGTAGTTGAAGATGTCCGCAATGGGCAGCCGAAGGCCGTCCTGATCGGCTTCACCAACGAGCTTCATGGCCGTAATCGAATCGCCGCCCAAGCGGAAGAAGCTATCGTCCATCCCGATGCTATCTTGCTCGATACCGAGCACGCGCGCCCACAAGCGTTGTAGTTTTCTCTCGGTCTCGTTTGATGGCAGCCGCTTCGGCCCCTGGTTTGATGTCTGGACCTTGTTTCGTCGGGCGAGCGCCTTGCGATCTACCTTGCCGTTCTGATTCAATGGCATGACATCCAACAGAGTAATGGTCTGGGGAACCATATAAGTGGGCAGCTGACTTCGAGCCATCTCTAACAGTTGCGACTGGATATCATGCACAAACGCCTGGCGCCGCGTTTCTAAAGCTTGCAATTCGTCGTTGTCGCTTTTGATATCACTGGGGTGCTTGTCTCGTACGGTTGAATGGTCGTGGACTGTGACAAATGCGGCGAGTTGAGCATCTTTGCCCTCCCGCTGCTGCAGCACCGTCACTGCCTCGCTTACGGACTCGTGGCTGCGGAGGACATGTTCTACTTCGCCTAGCTCAACTCGGTTGCCTCTGATCTTGACCTGTCCATCCATCCGACCAAAGAACTCTAGCTGACCGTCTGTGGGCCGGTAGCGGACATAATCGCCTGTCCGGTAGGCTTTGACGGACTGACCAGCTACTGTTACCGAGACAAATCGATCAGCATTACGCTGTGGATCCGTATATCCGCGCGCTA